>CM047807.1:132683010-132930719 GCA_026214975.1 Gentiana macrophylla | reverse complement strand
AGATGTTCCAAAGCAGCCTCAAGAGTTTAGGTGCCTCAAAGAAGTTTATCAAGTTTCGGTGGATAGCTTCAAGTTGATCTTTCGTAAACTTCTCCTTCATTGTATTACCTTGCTTGATTCCTCTCACTTCTGTGGTAAGGTCTGCAAGAGCATACCGATTTGAGGTAATGTTGGAGGCAACTGCTTCTCGTAGTCCTCCCTCTATTTTCCACTAAATTTATCGATCTTCAAATCTCTGCTTTGTCTGCATCAAGTTGACTTCTTAGATTTGCAATGTCATTTCTCACTGCCCTCAACTCTTCCATGACATGTGGCCGGTACCCCACCACCATTCCTCTATCGCCCATCACAGGCTCTTCTACATTGTATTGTGGCTATGTCTGCCGGATAACCACCGCAAAAAATCATATCCAATCTAGCGTGGTTAGGTCCTTGATATTCCTCCGCATTATGATCAAGAGTCGGTTCTTCAACAATAGGTACAAATGCCTCGCTGAGGTTTATCATCAACATTTTCTTCTTTAGGCATTTGAAATTCCTCATCACTATAGTATAGTCCAAAGAAATTGCTTCATTCTTATCAACAACAAAGCAACTGGCGACTATCTTTCCTACTGCTGGCCTTGTCTCCAATGGGCTCCACTACAATAGCAAATTCTCTTCAACAACAAAGACAAGGGTTTCTCCAAACCCAAATCTGTTCCAACCTTTGTCCAGTCTTTGTTTGTAACTCAAAGAACTTTGCACTCTCATGTTCCAACTCAGTCTAGGTGTTGTTTGTATCCTAGCAACATGTACCTCCTCTTCAGTTCTTTGTTCTGGTACAATTTGTGCCACATCAACTTGATCAAGGAATATGTCCATGTTTTCTTTTTGAAATTCCCCCATATCAGTGATCCTCCTTAGATAATTAGCAGTTTTGATTAAGGCATCTTCAGTGTCAATCCAGTCTTGATATTGAATTGATTCCTCTAAACTGGCACTAGGTTCACTGATATTAGTAACTCTTTCTTTATCCAAATCTACATTTTGCTGATCTTCAACAGACTTTCTAGCATCAGTAGGTTCATCTTCTGCACCATCAAGATCCTTGACCAGGCTGGCCTCACCGCTTGTTCCTCTAGCCACTCCACCGGGTCTCCCCAGGTAACATGGGGGATCATCATCGTAATCGATGAATCACCGCCGTGTGTGTACTTTGGAACTCTAAACATAATTGCTCCACTTTTCTTTCCTTCATCCAACAGATCCATCACCTCGATTGCAAAAGATGGTTGTATCTATTAAATCCAATAGGTTGTCCACACCTAGTCATCAAATGCCCATTCTTCAAATCCACTCATTGGATCAAGAAATGGTTCTCTGCTTTCTTATAAATCCAAACTTCCATTGGAAATATTTTTGCACTTTTCAAGTTAGGATCTACTTTGCCCTTCTTAGTGTGCCTTATCATATGGTATTGTTGGCTTTCAAGGCGTATTCAAGACCTTGTTGACCTCCAAAGCTCTCAATGAGCAAGTTGAGAGTTTCCTCAACAGATGTTTCCAAGTCGATGAGGTTGCTCAAGTTGGATATTAGTCCCTACTACCTCCATCTGTATAAAACTTGGTTCCCCCTGACTTATATGCTCATCAGTAGGGTTAGCAGCAGACTGCTCTTCCCTCTGAACTATTGCAGGGTTTGCAGGGTCTTGTACAAGTGTTTCCACTTCCACTGTAGGTGTAGCCTCAGTGGTTTGATGTGGTTCTTCAACAAGTTGCTCAACAACAACATGGTCAGATTCAGAAGGCTCAAAGAATTTTAGCGGTGAGGATTCTGTGGCTTCAGCAGATTGCTCAACAACAACCTCTACATCCTCAGTAGGCTTTATAATGGTTATAGGTTCAGCATCAATAGCATCTCATACTTCTGCTTCTTCTTCTACTGCTTCTTTGAGCCTTCAAAATTTTTAATTCCTTTCCTTTGCCATGGTTCTTCTTTTTTCTTGGCAATCTCCTTCATTCTTTTGGAGTGTGGATCATCTTCAATATCAATCACAGTAGACTTCATCTTTCAACTGGCTTCTTTCTGTTGATCCTTCAAAATTTCAGCAGTAGTCTTCTTCTCAACTACATCAGGGTCAGTAGCTTCAACATCACTTGGACCCTCAGTAGACTCAGCAGTCTGTGCTATTTGCTTTCTTGTTCTTTTAGGCTTTAACATTTCTATTATTTTCCTTGTGTCGTGAGCCTTCCTTTCTCAAGACTTTTCTTTGGTGCAAAGCAGGTTTGATGCTTTTCTTAGCAAGATGCTTGACTCCGCTCACCACCAAAGATCACCATCATCTCCACCATTATCACTATCAAGAGTCACAAGAACACCTTCTTCATCATCATCCGCACCAAGGATAGGATAATCAATCTATTTCTTGTATCTGGACTGGTTTATCTTCTCAGGTGCAACATCAGGAATTTCCAAGTGATTCAAAGAGGGCTCTGAACCATTAATCCTAAGGGTAAGGCTTTGGATTTCCTTTTCCTTCTTTCTCTTCCTTGGCAACCTTCTTTATGTAATGAATGAAATATCCAGCCCAATCAAACTTCATACTTCTGGAGATAATCATCAGAAGTTCTATTTTGGGTCCTGATAGAGTATCCATGCTTCCAATGAGGCCTAAGATTTTCTTAGCAATGATTTTGCTCTGCAAATTGTATTCATAACCGATATGTTTCACATTGATGCTTGGAATTGATTTGATGGCTTTATTGGTCTTGATTTTGTCAACAAAATCAATCCTTGACAATCTCATTTCCTCAGATTTACAGAGCATCTATTACTTCGCAAAACCAAACACTTCCTCGATGAGGTCTTAGAAACTTCAATCTCCTGTGCATTTACAAAGTGGTGGTAAATGCTTCTCTTCCTTCTCTTACTACAATGTTTCTCCGTAAATTGACAACATTTGTATAAGAGATTGTTTCATTCTTATATTCAGATATTCTCCAAGCCTTCATATCTCCTTATTCTTCACCAATGTTGATGGCTAGTTCACTTTGATTAGCATCAACAACAAAACCTCTAACACTTTGGCTTGTTTCAATTTGAACATCATCCTTTTCCGCCATTGTTAAAAGAGAGAGATGAAGAAGATAGTTTGTAAATCTGTGTTCACACAAAGGTGTTGAAGTAGAGAATATCAATCTGAGATTTTGTAGTAGCCTCGTGTGTAATAGTCTGCGTATCAATAGGCAAATGTAGTTGAAACCGTCCGGACCACGTCTTCGTGCAATTAACCATGATTAAATTGAGTGAATGCTAACTTGACACGTGGCCCATTACTTCTCCATAACGCTTGTAACCGTTGGATCATGTAATCGTGATTATAAAGGATAGAATAAATATCCCGCCAATCTTCTTTTTTGACTTTGATGAGTTTGACTGTAACGTTTCATTCAATGACTTGTCATCGCTAGGTTGGCTCACTGACCGCCGACAAAACTGCTCAAAGAACTCACGACCGTGTAACTCACGATCCTTGATTCTTCCTTATTTTTGTTCAATTGATAATACAAGATGAAGTTTAATACCAATGACGATCTGTCATGTGAGTTCACCCAACATGACAGAGACCAATCCCCTTGGCAACCTTATTTGCTCAATTGTCCAAACATAAGTACATGGAATTGTGGATACCAATGACTAATCTGCTAAGTGAGCTCACCCACCATAGCAAAGACTAATCCTCTTGGTGAATTCCAAAGACATTGTCGAATATCACCAACCTTGATAATTCCAAGTTCAGTCCTTAGTTTAGCAAATCTTTCACTATCTAGTGGTTTAGTGAAGATATCAGCAAGTTGATCTTCAGTAGGGATGTACAGAACCACCACATCCTTCTTTTCAACATGATCTCTTATAAAATGATGTCTCACATCAATGTGCTTGGTTCTTGAGTGCAAAACAGGATTTTCAGTGATTGCAATTGCACTTGTGTTGTCACACATAATTGGAATTTCTTTCTCCTCAATTCCATAATCCTTTAATTGTTGTCTTAGCCATAGTACTTGTGCACAAAGAATCTTCCAAAGAAGAATGTATTCACCAAAGAGTGGATGTTGATATAGAATTGCTTTCTTGCTAAACCAGAAAACCAAATCTATTTCCTATTAACCGACATGTTCCTGTGGTGCTTTTTCTATCATTTTTGCATCCAAAGATAATCGAGAATCCAAGTAGGATATAACTTTGAAACTTCCATCCTTGGAATACCATATCCCTACTCCCAAAGTCTCTTTAAGATATTTGAGAACTCTTTTGACTGCACCTAAATGACTTTCTTTAGGTTTAGATTGAAATATTGCACAAAAACCTACAACAAAGGATATATCAGGTCTGCTGGCAGTGAGGTACTGCAGAGTGCCTATCATCCTTCTGTATAAGGTCTGATCAACATCTTTGCCTTCTTTATCTTCATCCAGTCTGATATTTATACTCATAGGAGTTGATATCTTGGTGCTATTTTCCATACCACACTTCTTCAAAGAGCTTTCTTGGTGTACTTGGTTTGATGAATGAAGATTCCATCTTTCATCTGCTTTAACTTGAAATCCCAAAAGTAGTTCATTTCTCCCATAATACTCATTTGGAATTTGCTCTTCATTAGATTTGCAAACTTTTCACATAGCAATTCATTTTCGTAACCAAAGATTATGTCATCAACATAAATCACATCAAATAGTCTGTCAGTCCTTCTCATTGATTCTCAAAAAAGAGTCTTATCAATGGTGCCTTTTGTAAACCATTGTCCACCAAGAATTGAGATAGTGTCTCATACCATGCTCTTGGTGCTTGTTTCAAACCATAAAGTGCATTGTTTAGTCTATACACTTTATCTACTTGATTTTTAACTTCAAATCCAGGAGGTTGCTGAACATAAACTTCCTCCTCTAGAATGCCATTCAAAAATGCACTCTTGACATCCATTTGATATACCTTGAAGTTTTTATATGTAGCATGTGCCAAGAATAATCTGATAGCTTCCAATCTTGCAACAGGTGCATAAGTTTCATCAAAATCTATTCCTTCAGCTTGAGAATAGCATTTTTCAACTAGTCTGGCCTTATTCCTCACAATGGTACCAGATTCATCAAGTTTGTTTATGTATACCCATTTAGTACCAGTGATATTTGCATGACTTGGCCTTTCAGCTAGTGTCCAAACTTGATTTCTTTCAAATTCATTTAACTCTTCTTGCATAGCAATTATCCAATCTGGATCTGAAATTGCTTTTTCAACAACTTTAGGTTCCATTTGAGATAGAAAA
This sequence comes from Gentiana macrophylla, assembly GCA_026214975.1. Taxonomy (NCBI): domain Eukaryota; kingdom Viridiplantae; phylum Streptophyta; class Magnoliopsida; order Gentianales; family Gentianaceae; genus Gentiana; species Gentiana macrophylla. Next base: position 132,925,417 of record CM047807.1, on the reverse strand, counting down.
CAAGTAAACATTGCTTCTAATTGTCTTCTAGTCCTCACACCTTGCTGTACATTGCCAATAACTTGTTCAGCAGGGTGATTCCTTAACCATTGTGGATTTTGGTTAGTTTTATTCTCAGGAACCTTATCTTCAGTAGGGTTTGCCGTTGCTTCTTCAATAGGGGGTTCGGCAGATCCTTGAACTGCTTTAGTTGTTGCATCGAAGAGTATCACCAAAGAGTTGTTCAAAGAATGGCAGATTCGTAAATTTTAAGTCATTAAACCTTTCCAAAACTTCAACACAACTGGATCGCTGACTTGTAGATTCTCAAAGAGGTTCACAAGCTTCATCTTCCATACCAAAGAACTTAGGTTCATCAAACACAACATGGATTGTTTCTTCATGTTTCAGATGACCTTTTGTTCAAGATTTTTGAATGCCTTGTTGATCAAGAATATCCCAAGAAAATTCCTTCATCCGACTTTGGTTGGAATGTCTTCAAATGCTCCTTATGATTTAAGATAAAACATTTATTTCCAAATGGATGGAAATAGGATATATTAGGTTTCCTTCCATTCCAAATCTCATAAGGTGCCTTCAGCAGCTTCTTGTTCACCGAGGTTCTGCTTTTGTGTATAGCATGTCAGATTAATCGCTTTCACCTCAATATCTTTTAGTAGTAATGCTTCACAAATCATTGTCCTTCCTGCTTCTTTCAATGTCATGTTTCTTCTTTCAGCAACCCCATTTTGCTGAGGTGTACCAGCAGCAGCAAGTTGATGTAGTATACCATTCTGTTCACAGTATTCTCTTATAACTTTGTTGAGGAACTCAGTACCCTTGTCTGATCTGATTTTTACTACTGTTAAACTTTTCTCATTCTGTAATCTCTTCTAAAGTTCAGGCATCTTTTTGAGTGTTTCACTTTTCTTGTTCATAAATACCACCCAAGTGTACCTTGAATAATCATCCACAACCACTAAGGTGTATTTCTTTCCTGTAATACTTGTTGGTGTAACTTGCTGACATGCATCACATATAGTATCTTTCTTGAATGTGATCTCAGGTAAACCAATCACCAGTTTCTTCTTCACCAACTGATTGATGTCATCAAAATTTAGATGATTCAGCTTCTTATGCCATAACCAATTGAGTTCTGACTTGGTATGCACAATCAGACATGTTTCTGGAACTACAGTAGACCAATCCACAACATACATGTTTTGTTGTCTTCTACCAGCCAATACAACTTGATCACCTCTTTCACTAATGACAATGCAGTTGTTTTTGTCAAAAGTGACCTTGTATCCCATGTCACAAAATTGTCCAGTGCTCAGCAAGTTGTAGTCTAGTCCTTCAACATATGCAACATTCTTGATTGTAAGTCCATTCCTCACAAGTGTGCCATATCCTCTTGTGTAACTTGGTGTATTTTGTTTCCAAAATTCACCCTTGGACCATCCTTTGTCACAAAATTTGACAAACAGTTATTATTCTTTGTCATATGTCTGGAACATCCACTGTCAAAGTACCAGACACCCTACAAAACAAAGTTAATACATTTTAGGTACCCAAACCTGTTTGGGTCCATAATGGTCAGTGGTAAGCATGACCCCTATGATGTTTTCATAAGGTCTTCTCCTAAAAGTGTCATACTTTGGTTCATACATGTATTCTACACATCCATAAGTTCTAACAGTTGGTTGTGTAGGATTCACATAAGTTTTCTGGCCTTTTGGTTTATAATGATGTTTGAAGTGATTCTTGTTGTTAGAAGCATTAGCATAACCATTAGTTTGCTGTATGTTAGGAATAGCCCTGTAGTATGGAGTCTGCTGAGGTCCCTGCTGAGGTCTTGTATAAGCCCTCTGCTGAGTCCTTTGCTGATTCCATTGCTTAAGTTTTACCTTAGCAGCATGGTCATACTTACTGTTTCTAGCAGTAGATGCAGGAATATTCCAGTCATTATCAGTGGGGAACAATCTACCTGTCCCCCTGAGATAAGTATCCCTAGAATGATTAACATCTTTGGGTTTAGGATTCTTATCCTTGGAATATTTCCGGTTCTTTCCTTTTTGTGGTCCAGCAGACTTGGTAGATGGTCTGCTATCAGCAGGTTTAGAAGGCACATCAGTCCTAATTTTGGATTTATTCTTTTTATTAGGAGCTGTTGACTTCTTTGGCTTCTGATTTTGCTTCCTTGAAGCATTCTCAGTAGGTTTTATCGCCTCAAGAACTCCCTCTATCGAGTTGGATCTTGTCGTGTACAAACTTAGGACCACCTACAGTACTAGGTTCAATAACCTTACTAGATCCACTCTTTTTTGGATTGTTGAGTTCCAAATCCAAGCCCTGTTCTATCACCATAAGGCTTTCCTGATTTGTATGCAGTAGAGGAACAAGATGGTTCAAAGAAATTCGAAGCTATTGGATGTTCAGCAGGCTTATACTGATTCTGTCTAACATCTTTTTCTTTACCTTTGAGAACTCTTAATTCAAAGATTCAATCTTTCAACTTCTTCTTGAAGAGCTTCTTTTCACCCTTCACAATCTCATAACCAGATTGTATTTTCCTCGATTGATTGAGGATGGCATCCAAAGCTTCTTCATTGTAAGAGTTTCTAGGATTTGAACCACAAGTTGATTCACAATCACTTCCAGCAGGAGTATTGATAGATACAGTATTGTATACCTCCTCTATTTCATCCATATTAGCCATTAATGCATAATCTTCCATTTCAGCAACCAATGTTGTGTCATTAGATTCATTTCCCTTTTCTGACTCAACTTCATACCCTGATTCATCTTCAGCAACCATAGCCTTCTTTACATGTCTTCTTTGTTGGCTCTTGGTCTTCAGTAGGTCTGGACAATCAGGTCTAAAATGTCCATGCTTCTTGCGATTGAAGCAAATATAATCATGTTCCTTACTTTGTTTTAACTCAGGACAGTCAGGTTTGAAGTGTCCTGGTTTCTTGCATTGAAAGCACAAATAATCATTGTCTTTTCTAGAATCATCCTTCTTCTTTTCACTGAATTTCTTAGCGAAATTCCTTTGATAACTTTTTACAGTCTTCATCGTCCTGATTTTCTTGCTCAGTAGGGCAATCTGCTCTTGCATTTCATCCAGCAGATCATCTTGAGCTCTGATGTCTCTTCTTGATGTTTAGCAGCCAATGCAGTTGTCTTTGGTTCCTCTTTTTCAGTGGTAGGAACCAATCTCTTGATGAATTCATAGGCTTTAAGATCTGAGAATAATTTGAAGGTATTCTCTTCATGTAGCTTTCTCATTTCTTCTATTGCAGTGACTTTCATTTCCCAAACTTCTTTGTCAGGTAATGCTTCCAAAATTTTTGAGTTTATTTCTTCTTTTGAATAACTTACACTCAGTAGGGTAAGTTCATCTAGGATAGCATTGAATCTTGACTCCATTTGCTCAGTGGTTTCATTTGGTAGCATTTTGAACTTTTGAAACCTCTTTTGGCCACACTGATTTTATTCTTCTTGATTGCATCAGTGCCTTCACAGATCAACTGTATCTTGTCCCAAAGTTCCTTTGCAGTTTCGCAATCTCTAACCTTCATGTACATATTGCTATCCAAGGTTCTATAAATGATATCAATAGCAATATTATTGAGGTTTGCTCTCTTTCTGTATTCCGCATTCCATTCTCTTTTTGGTTTTGGAATGTACTATGTCTCATCTCCCACTGTTACTGCTTTGGTAATCTCCAGTGGTCCATCTGTCAGCACATCCATCATTTCATCATGAGTTGCAGCAAGGTAAGCCTACATTCACGTTTATATTCATCAAATCTATCTAGAGAACACATCAGCATAGTTCTAGCATACTGGTTGTTATCCATGATGCAAGTCTTTGAAAATCAGTGATTTGAAAAAGTTTTCAAAGTATTTTCACAAGTACAACAAGTAGGATTACTTCAGAACAGAAGCACTGCTCTGATACCAATTGTAGGTCCCTTGAAAAGGCTTTGGTTAAGTTTAGAGGGGGGTGAATAAACTTTACACTTAAAACTTTTGGAGTTAACAAACTCAGCTACTTTACCAGTCTGCTGATATCTCAGTAGTCTGCTGACACCTGATGCGATACGATCCCAGGAGATCGACGAAAGGATCAATACGAGCCGAAAAACCCTAACCTAATCGGGCAGCGATCTCGGAAGAGGGGCCAAGAACAACTCAACGCTTTGCTCAAGAACGCCGATAAGCTCTCGAAAGGGGTGCAATCTCTACGACAAAGAGATCACTCGCTTCATAGCGATGTTCTTGATCAATCACGTACGGTGAAAAGAGAAAACTCTCAATTTCATTATAATAGATTCATCATTCATTGATTATTCTTATAAAATTACAAGGAATGCCTTTATATAGGCTACAAAATAAATGACTATCCAACTCCTAAGCAATGTGGGATAAATTACATAGTAATTTTCGCCACTTTATTTTGTAACAATCCTAACTCAACCCTAATAAGCCCAAACGGCTATTATTTGATAAAAATAAACACCTGGCCCAATATACTAACATATGGGCAACTTTTGACATGGGCCTAAGGCCGTTTTATTCATTAAAACACTGAAAACAAAAATAAACAAAACAAATAAAATGTCTCGGGACGGATCACATCATTCACTCCCGGTTGGAAAGGATTCGTCCTCGAATCAATAGGGCGCCATAGAACCGAGAGCAAATACACAAATCAAACCCGAACAACCCGCAAGGCGTAAGCAAAGATATACCGGGATCAAATATGAAGTGAACAAATGACATCACAACAATGGTGCGTGGAACGAACGAGTCATTCTTCATCAATGCAACAAAAGAAAAGTCCAACGGCTTGAGATTGATGTCAAGAACACTCGGCGTAGAAGCAATGTAATCATAACAATATGGTGTGGGGGGCTTTGTCAACACGCACATCAAAAGGATCCATAAAACAATGCACCGGTTTCTCACCACAAACTACCTCGCAAAGATAAATCGGGAACCTCGGATGGTGTATCAAGACCCTCTGTATGCTCATCACGACTCTCAACAAGTTCTTCAACGGATGCCTCTTCAACGTCAACTATCTCATCCACAACTAATTCCTTATCACTCTCCCCTACTTCTTCCACAATCTCATTCTCCTCGGTGATTGCATCTGCCACCATAGACTCTTGGATTACCTTCTCTTGAATGCTAACACTCTCTTCGTTGTTTGCTTCAACCAAGGCTTTTTCCTTTCGGATTCACGCTTGAGACGAGCTTTCTCGTATCGCGCCGCCACTTGAGTTGATCTTTGTGGGCATCTTCGGGGATAAGGAACGGAGTGTAAGTCTCATCCTCTTATGGCGCAAGGTGTAGCTATTCAAATACCCATCATACGTAACCCTCCTATCATATTGCCACGGCCTCCCAAGTATGATATGACAAACAGGCATAGGGGCTACATCACATAAAACTTCATCATCGAGCCTACCAAGATTAAAAGATATTAAGGCCTGTTTGGTAACTCGCACTTGACCAACATCACCGAGTCCTTGCAACGTATATGGTTGAGGATGAGGTGTCGTAGGAATAGCTAAATCGGAGACAAAACCAAAGACTTATGACATTGGCACGACTTCCCGCATCAATTTTCATTAAGCAAATCTTCCCACTAACCAAAACCCTCAGTATGAAAACTATTTTCTCGGTGCAAATCATTCTCCACGCTCACCACACTACTCAAGGCGTTCTTTATCACAAACATCTCTCCTTTCAATGATTCATACCCTCCAGATGCCTTAGTTTCACAATTGTTTTGACAACAGAATTTCACAGGTGTGAAAATGTTTACACCCTGGGTGTGAAACCCACGTATTTAAGCACCAAACGACTACGAATTTGGGACAACTCAAAAGACAAAAGTTGTAGAACTAAGAGTTTTCTAAAGGATGTAAAATTTTCAGATTTTTTGGAGATACGGAAGTCGCTCAAACAATCGTTTTTCAGAAACTGATGCAATCTGTCAAAAATTTCCAGATTGATAGCCGTGACTTAAGATGCCGATTCCGTTAAAACTACAGAGAATTTGGAAAATATCAAAAGACAAAAGTTGTAGATCTGAAAATTTCCTATAATTTCACCAATTATCAGGTAATTTTAATTCGTTTAGCCCACTGAAAACGAATTCAAACAATGATTTACTGCTGCAGTTTTTCTGGATAGATTGTTCGGAGTAATCGGCGGTTTTAGGCAAGATTTATGTTGAATCTGGATTGGGTGTAAAGAGAAAAATTGTAGCACGAGATGTGTTGTATATGTGGTAAAAATTGCAGAATTTTTCGAGTTGTTTTGGTTAGGGAACGAACTGATACAAAAAAACGGGATCCGGAAAATAATTAGGGTTCTTGGGATGAAGGTTTGAAGAATCTTCAAGTTTTCCAGGTAGGATGGATGAAGATTTGAAGATTTTGGATGTTCTTGGGAGAGGGTGGATGAAATTAATGAACAAAAAACAAGGAACTAATTTTTTTTATATTTTTTTTAAATAAGAAAATTAAAGAAGGAAAATAAACGGGGATATTTGATACCTTCGTCGCTGAGCTCTGCTACCAACTGATGCGGATACGGTTCCAGGAAACGACTCAAGGGATCAATGGCGAGCTATGAAACCTAAACCTAGAGTCCTCGACCTAGGCTAAGGCCAAGAATAGACAACGCGTGCTCAAAACGCTGATTCGTTCTTGAAGGATGTAATCTCTACGACAAAGAGACTACTCACTCGCAAGTGATTTTGTTCTAATCAATCACAGATTAAAACGGAAAGAAGAGAAAGTTCTTAACTCAATAAAAATGATTAAACTTCAAAATTATATGATGATCTTATTATGATAGTAACTTGCCTATATATAGGCTACAAATAAAAGACTAATAATCCTCCTTAGCAATGTGGGAGAAGGAAACTAGTAAAATAAACCTAAGTGAACTAGGACTAGAAGGGGCGCCCCACCTTTTGGGCTTTTAAGTATTTCTTGTGTCTTCTAAGCCCACAAAATAATTATTAAATAATGTCCTACATAAAAATAATAAAACAAGTCCAAAATAACTTAAATAATGGCGCCACAAATCTTGCAACCTAACCAAGCCCATCTTCGTTGTCTTCAAACCCAATTGCATAAATGATGCATTTTATGGGCTGTTCTTCCTCCGACTTGGGCTGCTCTTGCTCCAAATAAATATCTAGGATCAGATTATTCAAAGCCTCTCGCATCCTTTTCTTTTGGAGCCTCGTCATATGCCCATCTCGAATTACCAGATGATCTATCGGTTGCATCGGGGCCAAAGGGTCGGGAACTTCATTCGTGATCGTATCATTCCCTCCCGGTTGCGAAGGATCTGTCCTCAGATCGTAAGGATTGTCAAAGGGCATCAAATCAGCCACATTAATCGAATTCGAGACGCCCCAATCTTCGGGAATGGCAATCTTGTAGACGTTGTTGTTGATCCGCTCCAGCACTTCAAAAGGTCCATCACCACGAGAATGTAACTTGGTTTTCTCGCTTGCAGAAAACGGTCCTTGCGATAATGCACCCAAACCCAATCGCCGGGTTCAAAAATAACTTCCTTGCGGCCCTTATTCGCTTGCTTCATGTACCGAGCCGCTATGCTTTTCTACATTCTTCCGAGCCTGTGCATGCAACTCTTTCACCAACTCAGCCTTTGCGTCACCATCCAAACTGACTTGCATACCTGCGGGCAAAGGAGCTAATGAGAAAGGGGTATCAGGATTGAACCCATATACAATTTCAAAAGGTGTAAAACGAGTCGCAGAATGTTTACAACGATTATAAGCAAACTCCACAAAGGGTAAGCAATTTTCCCAATTTCGCAAATTTTTTTGAACAACAGTACGAAGCAATTGACCCAAAACACGATTAACGACTTCGGTTTGTCCGTCCGTTTGGGGTGATATGCGTAAGAATATAATAATTTAGTACCCAAACGCCGCCATAAAACTCTCCGAAATGACTTATAAACTTCACATCACGATCACTCACTATAGTACGAGGCACACCATGTAAACGAACAATTTCACGAAAGAATAAATCAGCTATATGAGATGCATCATTCGTTTTAGAACAAGCGATGAAATGCGCCATCATAGAAAATCTATCCACCACTACAAAAATAGAATCATGACCATTCCTAGAATGAGGTAAACCCAAAACAAAATCCATGGACAAATCAGTCCAAGGGGACGTGGGTATCGGCAGTGGCGTGTACAAACCGTGAGGTGCGGACTTGACTTAGCATGTTTGCACACAATACAAGACGCACAAAACGATTAACATCTACACGCATGTGAGGCCAATAAAATGCGATTTAAGCATATCTAGCGTTTAGTGACACCAAAATGACCCATAAGACCTCCACCATGTGCTTCACGAACAAGTAATTCACGTCTTCGAACAAAGGGGGGAATACACAAAGCGTGCTCACGATATAAAAACCTTCACTCCTATAAAACTTATCATGAGCAGATTCACTCATTGCAAAGAAAATGGTTCAAAGAAAATCGTGGTCTAAGACGACAACTCCTTAATAAATTCAAAGCCAAGAAATTTAGTTTGCAGCGTAGTGATCAAAGTGTATCTACGTGACAAAGCATCAGCTACTACATTATCTTGACCTTTTTTATACTTAATCACATAAGGAAAAGACTTTATAAACTCCATCCAATTTACCTTGGCCCTTAAGGTATTTAAGTGATTCATGGTCCGTGTGAATAATAAATTCCCTAGGTCTCAAATAGTGCTGCCATGTGTGAAGACACCGAACTAAAGCATATAATTCTTTATCATAAGTGGCATAATTTAGCTGAGGACCCTTAAGTTTTTCACTATAGTAAGCAATAGGGCGACCCTCCTGAATAAGCACTCCACCAACTCCCACACCCGAAGCATCACATTCAATCTCAAAGGCCTTATTAAAATCAGGTAAAGCAAGTATGGGGGCTAAAATTAAACGAGCTTTAAGAGTTTCGAAAGACTCCCTTTGCTTAGGTCCCCAATGGAAATGAACGTTCTTCTTGACCAATTCGTTCAGTGGGGCGGCGATGCCACTAAAATTCCGCACAAATCGCCTATAGAAGCTTGCCAAGCCATGGAAACTACGAACTTCCGCGGCTGATTTTGGTTCAGGCCACTCCTTGACCGCTTTAATCTTCTCTTGATCAACCTCAACACCCTGTGCACTCACAACAAAACCAAGAAACACGACTCTATCCATGCAAAAAGTACATTTTTTAAGGTTAGCATACAATCGAGCATCACGAAGTGTTTCCAAAACAGCCCTTAGGTGACTAACATATTCTTCTAAGTTATGGCTATAAATCAAGATATCATCGAAATAGACAACCACAAACTTACCAATAAAGTCCCTAAGTACTTCATTCATTAATCGCATAAACGTGCTAGGTGCATTTGTCAATCCAAAAGGCATGACTAGCCACTCATATAAACCAAATTTAGTTTTAAACGCCGTTTTCCACTCATCACCCTCACGTATTCGCACTTGATGATAGCCACTTTTTAAATCAATTTTAGAAAATAGTTGCGCACCACATAACTCATCTAGCATATCATCTAAACGGGGAATAGGATGACGATACACTGATTGTGATTTGGTTTATTGCGACGATCCACGCATACGCGCCAAGATCCATCCTTTTTAGGCACCACAATAACCGGTACCGCACACGGGCTCATGGATTCTTGTATTTTCCCCTTTTGTAACAGCTCCGTGACATGCCGTTGGATCTCCTTTGTTTCATCTGGGTTAGCCCGATAGGCTGGTCGGTTTGGTAATGCTGACCCGGGAATGAAATCGATTTGGTGCTCCACGCCTCTCAACGGCGGCAAACCGCCGGGCTCTTCCTCGGAAAGAGATCCGCTAAATCTGTCACAATAATGTCTCGCACCACACTAGGAAGAGAACTCATTAAGTCGAAGTAATCGTAAAAGCGGGCGGGGGAAGGGGGAATCGGCCTCTTTATAAATAAAGAGGAGAGGTGTAGCGCCTCTTCAACAAAGACGACGGATGTCGCCACCCCTATGTAGAAAGAACCTAGCACTCGCCACCTTTATTCTTCACCGCTTTTTTTTTTCTCCTCGGTGCTAATGGCGCCTCCTCACTTTCAACTTTTCGACTTTATTTTTCCCCTCATATGGTACTAAAGCGCCCTCCCTTACCTTTTCTTTTTCAACTTTTATTTTTCCCTCCACTCGAGTTTGTACACCCTCTTTATTTTTCTCTCCCGTCGGAACAATTGCTTTTGCATTTTTCGACTGTACTCCCTCGGATTTCCGTTGTGCCTCACGACCCGCAGCTAATTTAAGTTGGTCCTTATGAGCATCTTCAGGTGATAAAGCGCGAAGTATAATATTTTTCCCTTTATGCCGCAGCGTATAAGTGTTCGCATACCCATCATATATCACTCTCCTATCAAATTGCCATGGTCGTCCCATAAGAATATGCCCAACATGCATTGGCACGACATCACATAGAACCTCATCATCAAGTCGTCCAAGAGTGAAAGAAATCAAAGCCTCGCTTCGTCACACTAATCTCGCCCGGCGTCGCTCAACCATTGTAGCTTATACGGGTTAGGATGGGGTATCGTAGGCATACCCACGCCAAAACAAAACCAAAGACTAATGACGCTTGTACAACTCCCGGATCGATTATCATCAAACAAAGCTTCCCATTAACTAAGCACCGTGTATGAAAGATATTTTCACGTTGCAAGTTATCCTCTACCTTTACCACACTACTCAACGCTCTTTTGATCACAAAAGCTGATTGGTATACATCTCCGCCCATTGGGTCCTCCGGACAATAATCAACATCATCATCTTCCTCTTCCTCCACATCCGACGCCGACTCATAACTCCGTTCATCTATAGCCTCTCCAAGCACCAAAATACGCCGTTTGGAAGGGCATTGAGAAGCTATGTGTCCCATACCATGACACTTATGGCACCGTATCTCATGTGATGGTTTGGAGGTCGTGGCTGTTTTTGTCCCTTTTTCAATCTCTCTCGGCCTAGGAGCTTCCCTTGGCGGGAATAAGGACTGTTTCGGGGCTGTTAGAGGAAATTTAGTGGGATCTCCCTTAGATTGGAAAGTACGGGAACCAGAAACGTTACCTCCGGATCATTTAGAGTAGGCGGCTTTCGACGCTTAATTTGCTTTTCATGCGCCACGGCCGCATGTAACATATCATCCAAAGTCCGACATCGCTGTAATTCCACTCGATTCGCAATATCCAATCGTAACCTCCGCAAAAAACGCCGCATAGTCATCTCTCATCTTCGCCAACTGTGCCTTTGGCCAACAGGGTGACTAACTCTGATAATATTCATCCACGGAACGCCCTCCCTGTCGAATAGTTTGCAACTTACGATATTGTTCCCGGTAATACGAATGAGGAACAAAACGCTTCTCATTTCTTGTCTCAAATCCTCGCCACGTGCTTATATCCTCGCACCATTTTTGCACCGCATAAAATTTGTTTGTTTTAACCATACCATAGCATATCCCGTAAATTCAAGCTGCGAAAGTCTACACTTCTTCTCCTCAGAATAATTATTGCACGCAAAAATCTGCTCCAATTTCGACTCCCAGTCAATGTACACATCTGCGTCGACAGAACCGGAAAAATATGGCAACTTCATTTTAATTTGTCGCATATTATTATCCACTACGTCATCCTCAGGTATATCATCATTGTCGTCGACGGCCATGTTACCTCTGTTACCTCCACCCATGTTAACACCATCACCACCATTCCTGTTACCACCATTACCACCATTTCTATTGTCACCATTACCACCGTTTCTTCTCATCATTTCGTCCAGCCTGGTTGTCAACGCAGCCACGGCGTTGGGTAGGTTGGCCAAACCAGCCATGTTTCGTGCAAATCGGCTATGTCCTGTTTAATTTCCTCTTGAAAAGTCTCGGTGAGCACTCGCAAATCACGCCAAGAACCGCCGGTCATCGACTTGAGTCTACCATCGGTCATACCTTCTTCACTATACTTCGACATGATGAATTATTTTTTTTTTTTATTTTTTTTTTTTTATTTTTTTTTCACAACCTCACAACGCTCGTGTTTGCACTCACCCTCGTTCTCTCAGTCGTAGGAGTTCCTTCTGCAAACAAATCAGAATATCGAGCAACACGAGGACAGTTCAAACACCACAGCCTAGACTTAGACAACTAGGGGTAGGGTGACGGGTTGGAAAAGAAAAAGGAACAGTGGGGACGATCGTTGGGGGGGGGGGGTGCAGAATTAGGTTTTTTTTTTTTTTTTTTTTTTTTTTTTTTGGTTTCAGTAAAGGATGAAGGAATGGAACAAAAATACTGATGCTATATTTTTTTGACTATGAGGACGCCCACAGCAAGAACAATTAGGGCAATTTTTTTTTTATAATGGACGAGTGGAAAGAAAAGGACGGATAACCTGCTTATGTTTCCTTTTGCTTTATATCAAAGGTGCAATTTTGTTTTTTTTTTGTAAATTGGCCGAACTTTTGTGAAATATATCACAGGAATCAAAACAAATCAAAAGAGATCAATTAGGTCACTCCTTTTTTTTTTTTTTTTGATTGGTTCATGCAGCGGCAAAGAGCAAAGCTAGGTCATTTTGTAAAGGACGACAAAAGAAAGGAAAACAAGATCAGAATTTTTTTTTTTTGATAACAAGCGACGAAACACAAAAACACAGGCAACTCACAATAAAACTGATGAACAAGAAAACGCAGGTTGTTCTATACCAATCGATGCGATACGATCCTGTGAGATCAACGAAAGGATCAATACGAGCGAAAAAACCCTAACCTAATCAAGCAAAGAGCTCTAGGAAGAGGGCCAAGAACAACTCAACGCTTTGCTCAAGAACGCTGATAAGCTCTCGAAAGGGGGTGCAATCTCTACGACAAAGAGATCACTCGCTTGCAAGCGATGTTCTTGATCAATCACAGACCAAGGGAAAAGAGAAAACTCTCAATTTCATTATAATAGATTCATCATTCATTGATTATTCATATAAAATTACATGGAATGCCTTTATATATGCTACAAAATAAATGACTATCCAACTCCTAAGCAATGTGGGATAAATTACAAAGTAATTTTCGCCACTTTATTTTGTAACAATCCTAACTCAACCCTAATAAGCCCAAACGGCTATTATTTGATAAAAATAAACACCTGGCCCAATATACTAACATATGGGCAACTTTTGACACGGGCCTAAGGCCGTTTTATTCATTAAAACACTGAAAACTAAAATAAACAAAACAAATAAAATGTCTCGGGACGGATCACATCAACACCTCAGTAGGTTGCTGATATACAGTAGTCTACTGACAGTTAAGTTTCCTGAGTTTGTGCAGCAGAATTATATCAAAAATAAAGCCTTAATACTTGTTGTAAAGTATGATACTAAGTATTAGATACTCAGCAGTGTACGTGTGTGATGTCAGTTGCTAGATTCAGTAGGTTCATGTGTATAATAAACTAAATGAAGAATGTAAGTGCAGAAAGTAAGTAGGCAGATTTTATAGTGGTTCCAGTGGTGTAATCCTCGCTACCCACTCTTCTCCTCGTGATGTTGGAGGTAATTCACTAGAGATCCTTGATGTATCTCATACAAAGATTCCTAAGGTTGCTTGTCCTTCACCAATAACTATGGCTTCACAAACTGAAAACTAGAAACATGTAGGATTGCTGCTCCAAAGTCTTCCACTGGTCCTTGAAGGGTAGGATTCCCTCTTCACCAGCTCCACCACAAACAACAGTCTTTCACACAAAAGTGCTTCACTGTCTTCAGCAGGTTCTTTGTAAAATAAAGAATGAATAAAGTAAATGATTCATTTGCAGCAGCTTGATTAGGATGAAATAATCAGCAGCTTGCAGTCTTCAAGTGTGTAAACTTGATGTAGCTTAAATACAGGATACACTTGAAGATTTTCTCTTGATCTGTGCCTTAAGCTAAGTAAGTTCAGCAGGGTGCTTTTATGAATAAAATGCAGCTCAGGATTATCTGTATTTTTCTCTTGTAAAATCATCATCTTTTTCTGAGTTAGAAGTCCTCTATTTATAGGTAGGAGTCCTTGTGACTTGTATTTGAAATTCAAATATAGCCGTTCCAAGTTTTGTCCCATTTGACTTGTTTTCTGTCACTTTTAATAAGATCGATGTGGTCGTAATCCTTTTGGCAAGCATACGATCATCCATCCTTTGACTTGTAACAATTTAATAAAATCCTGAATCATCCCAACGTCTTTTTAATCTCAAATGCCATTGATTTGTTTGATAAATCGTAGGTAGTTGGTTGTCCTTGTCCATGTAATCTTCCAATGTAAACTTGAATTAATCGACGATATATATATATATATATATATATATATATATATATATATATATATATATATATATATATATATATCAAGTTCATCGATCCTATCAAATACCTATCGATCATTGAACTATAATTTGATGTGTTTAACACAATGCAACAGACTTCTTTTATCTAACTTTTACTTGTGAAGTTAGATTACACCTTTTTACAAATAACTAAGTTCCAATCACCATCCAACTTAAGGAACTTAGACCTTGTACACAAGGTATATGTAATCAGTTTAGGTCATCACAGACTTGCCTAAATTCTGATTCCATATCTTTGACATTAATTACTAAGTTTGATCCCTTAGCCTTCATTAACTGAGTTTGAGCCCTCAGCCTTCAGTCCTCAGCAGGTTCCAGACTAGTCTACTGACCTATCTACCCTACTGATATAGACCAATCTACTAATATAAATCAGCTGACCATTACAGTGCTTGTTTGATCAAACCTATTCAAAGATCAAACTCTAATAAACCTATACATTTGATTAAGACATCTTTTTGCCTTTGCACTATAATAGTTAGTCTGACACTCATCACTAAAACTCAGAAATAAGTCCAACATTAATGCATTCACACGGCTAAAATTTTGCAGAGAAACGCTACGCACCTCCTAACCATCAACCAAAAGAGAGAGGAAACAATGTTGCTTTACTTGAAAATATTTAACGATGAGTCCCGGATTGTCCGAGACGCTGATTATCATATCTTAGTCACTTTCATTGTAGCAGGACTACGGGAAGGAAGGTTATATGCCAAACTGAATAGCAAACTCCTCCAGCCAATAAAAGAGTGTGTAGATGTGGCATACAAACATTGCCAGAGAGAAGAGGCATATCGGTTGAAATGAGAGTCAGAGAAGGGAGAGTCCAAGAAAGAGAAGACAGACGAAAGATCTGACAAGAAGAGAAACCGGTTTGGGACCCAATGACGGCACCACCCGTTACAGATCAGCTCGGCATGAAAGGAGCATTGCAAGAAAGGGACGTCATCCCTCTAAACAGGTCATGTGAGCAGATTCTCACCATTATGGAATGGAAATGTTTGTTCAAACTCCACCTCTGATGAGAGGACCTCCGGAGAAAAGGGACCATAGTAAGTTTTGTGCATGATTCAGAGAGTTGCAAAGTGCTGCAGCGAGACTTTGACTCAGTAATCATGGAAGGAATGTTAGACGAGGTCATAGATTGGTATCAAAACCCATTTCCGAAGGGAAGAAGAGACTTCAAACAGAGGAATTATAGTCAAGACAGTTGTCGGAAAGATGAGCCATAATGCAGAAAGGACTGATCACCGGATCTAGATCGGAAGTTCGATAACCGTTCGATCAATAGCCGCCCATCTCAGAAAATGGATGAGGGTAGTAGCAGGTATACTGGCACCTCGATATCAAACAAAATACATCGATTGTATGAGGAAGTGACTTATGGCCCCAGAGATTTACTCCCTCTAGTCAAACAATGATGTATTGGTAATTGAAGCTGTGGTGAATCGACACTTAGGAAAGAGGATTTGCATTGATACAGGAATTGCAGTAAACTTACTCTACTACTCTGTCTTCCAGGAGATGAAATTAAAGGATTCCGAGCTGACACCTGTTTCAGCTCCGCTGTTCGGCTTCGCCGGACTTCCAGTTCATCCGGTAGGGATGATTAGATTAGATACCATATTTGGCAAAGAACCTAAGGGCAGGACCCTTATGGTTAACTATGTAGATGTCATGGCCCCATCTGCATATAACATTATAATGGGCAAACCAACCATGATCGACCTCCGAGATGTGATCTCGCCAACACATATCAGCTTGAAATTCCCCACAGTCGACGGCTCGATAGAAGTCAAAAGGGACGTGGAGGCTGCTAGTGTTGAAATAGTGTCTTAAACCCAATCGGGTTGGACCGGATCCGACCGGATCGAATCATTTCTACTATTTCTTTATGTTTATACATATGATAAATGTCTTTAATGTTATTCTATATTCTGGTTACCCATATAAACCAATTTGTGATTGTATATATGGTAACATCCCCAGTGTAAACCGTGAGAGAGAAATCATAATAGTGATTATGGATGATGAGATCTCAACTCGCTTTAAAAAGTTGATACTTAAATGTCTCTAGTTGTATGTACAATCAAACAGGACAATGATAGTATGAATAGACTAGCACGTATTGGATGACTTCTATCTTATTGAAGGTAGGGATAGATCTCGTCTATCAAAGTGGAAGGACACTTGGATTGTACGTGGACGTGTATTAGAGAATGCGTACGTTAGACTAACCCACATACTTTATTAAATGTCGCACTATGTGGTGGTTGTGTAATTATCCTAAGACCGGAGTCTTCATGACATCACAGTGTGGATTGTCATGCTTTGACACTATTGAGGTTTCCCCTAGCCATAGGGCGATCATGTGGTAGTGATTGGGTGTGATACTGAAGCATGTGTAGGTTTCATGTTGCTCGTCCGGAAATCGCGTATCCTATGATTAGTAGTAAATATCCGAAAGTACCTTCTTATAAGGAATCTCTTACTCTCATGAATCTTTGCAAAGTGGAAGTAAATGAGTTACTTCGAGAGAGCAGGATATCCAGATTATAAGATACGGTCGTTGATGTTTGACACTCGACGTACGACCGTATGGATATTTTAACAGCGATATGAATCTATTTACAAGGTAACTGTTTCACATGAAGGGTATTAGTCATTGCATTTGACTCTTCCCATGATTGAGGGTCATGGACGTGTTGCTAGAAGCTATCCATTATCGTTAGGTATGAAGGGCCTTTTCGTAATTGCACTTTGTGTCTACGGCCAACATATTCGGAAGCCTATCGGGTCACACACATAATTACATCTAGCCGGATTAAAATGCGGTTAGAGCGATAACCAAATAAGGAAAGTTTTATCTCGACTATGAAGTCTTATAGTGGCAACTTAATATGGTGGTATTTATTTATTATGAATAAATATAATACAAGATATTAATTATGATGATTATTAAGTATACACATAATGTATATGTATATGGCGCATGTGTGTGTATATTGATACACATGTGTTTTGCAAATTAATTAATCATAGTATTATATTAATTAAGAATATTCTGGATGTCAATTTGTTGGCTAAAGGTGGCGCCATTTTAAGTGTATTAAGATACACTGGGTTTGTGCAATTTAATTAGTAGTATTAACATATATTAATATTAGATATTAATGGATTTGTATAAATTGATTTATGGTAATAAGATAAAGATATATTTTCCTTATTTTATCCGGAAAATGTTTTATTTCTCCTCAATTTATTAGGAAGCTTCTCCCAATCAGTTTATGGGGCATAGGGGCGCCATATTTCTCTGTATAAGAGAGGGGTTGGCTAGCTCATTTGTATCATCACAAATAGAAGTGTTCTAATTACTAGAAAATATAAGAGCTTCTTAGAGAGATATTTTGAGAGAGAGAAAAGGTCGGTCTAGCAACCGAGTTTGTATAACAACCGAGTTTGTCTCCCAATATTATAATGACAGTGATGAGCCCTTGTTCAGATCCAATTGATCGGCCCTCATCGGGAGTTGACCTACCTTGGGTGTATCGTTATTATTGAGATATGATCGTATGAGACCTCATGAATATTGGGTTATGACTTGACTAGAATAGTACGGTGATTCGCCCTCGTCTGGACCATCTTATTTTAGAGACAAGGGGTTGGCTACCACATAGAGATGTGTAGTGTCAAAGAGTTGACTAGTCAACCACCAAGAGTTACATAGATATGTGATTGGTAAAGTGTTACCTACCTTTCGAATTATTCCGGTTGATCGTCCCTCGTCGGGAATCGGGGTAACTAGCTGGGATCTTGGCCACTAAATACTTTTTGAAAGACCTTGAAAGTCAATTGGGAGTAGTTGACTAGTGAGAGCAAAATTATAAATCCAAAGACTATTTTTTATTTTGAATGTGTAAACAACAACACTCTTTTATCTTTATTTTTATGTTGTAGTTTTAGCAAGCTTTTATTTCTATGTTTCTAATTCTCGATTAGTATAACCAAATTATGACTGTTACCTTTTGAGAAACGTTCTCAAATATGGTTAAGTAATTCTAATCCTTTTAATAAGCAATGACAAAATCAACTTCGTTATAGTAATTAGAGACAAGGAGACAACATACTTAATGGAGCGCTCCAAGACTTTAGTTATTAATGAAAGAACGGAAGCTCGTGGGATGATTGAATCACTTGAAATATGTTTCAACGAATCAATCATATAATGGATATATTGATATCCAATGGGTCATTCTGTCAACGATGACAATTAAATTTGAACACAAGATGTGTTGAATGTGAATGACCACAATGAACTTTGGAAAGATTGTTTTCAAAATTGTGAGATTTAAGTATAAACTTAATTCTTAATCATTGCTTGAAGGTTAATTAAATGGTTCATGTTTTGAATATGATTCAAAAGGTTAAATAAACTATTTAATGAACTTTGGATTTTCTTTACGAAATCAAATTGAAGACATAGCTCTTGTGATTTTTATTAAGTCTTATGAAGACTGAAGTAAAAAATATTTACATGTGCTTGTGGGATTAAAATGGGAAGTTAGGTCATGTGCTTAAAATAAGAGATCTTATCGAAGTCTCTATTCTAGGAAAGTGTGTTGAGATAAATCCATCTAAGTTTAAGTCAACTCTTAGATATATGATATCTTACGAGTATGATTAAATACAGAATACACTAAGATACGATAGTGAAGCAAACGTTGCAACATTTTCGGTATTGTATTCTGAATCTGGTAAACTGATAAAGGAACTAAATAAATGTTATTATTCCAGTTCTTATGAAGAACATGATTCTCAGTTAAATGTTAGGATTTGATGGATGAATTCAATTCAAAAGGGATAAACATTATTCGAATAAAGTTGAATGGTCACTGAATCTGACATACCAGATTGAAGTCACTATATAGTCGATATAGGTGGAGAAATATCAAACAAATGTTTGAATGGCTGTTATCCTTGACATTTGTGGTTGTTCTAGATGTCGATTCTTTGGAAGAGAACATGTAATCAAATGCCATTCTGATGATGTTTGAACCACGTGATCATGAATCATATGGATAATATGTATCTTATGTAAAGATGACTAAAATACCCTTTTATGAAACGGTTATAAATTCTAGAAAAATTGTCTAGAGCCTAAACATACCATTGTTTGTTGGCTTGTGACAATTAATGCCACAAATAATTGTTTATTAATCTCTATGAATATTTTTAGAAATAGTTGAATGTTCTTAGTGAAGTACAACAATTCGGAAAGCCCAAAAAGTTTGAGCTAGTATGAATATGAGATTGATGAACAACTTAGGAATTAGTCTTCAATTGGATTGAAGTAATTAATATGTGAAGGGTGTTTCATAAGTTTTTTGAAAAGGAATAAATTCCCTCTTGAATGATACCATTTTTGGATATGCATTCAGATTGTGCTTCTAAAATGGAAACTACACTCTACACGACAAAGGTGTGATGTAAGCCATGAAATGTATCCCTTACGTATTTTTGGATAGTGCCCTTATACAAAATATATACTTAACCAAGTTCCAAAGAATAAAGGTTGAATAAATTCCATATCAGATATGGAATCGATGACATCAAATCCATCTTATCCGATGATATATGGTTGTCATGCTTCTAACAAGCAGGAAATGTATGAAAGGCTTGGATCCTAGTATGGCATATGCAACTTTGTGGAATATCTTAGCAAGTATGCTAGATAATATTTACTTGTCCGCGGAGCAAAAGGTGTTTGTCTCCAAACATGCTGTCTTCTAGAGGAAGTGTTTCTTCCAAATGAAACAGTGGGAGTAAATCAAAATCTCAAAGGTAGTTTGGGAACCACAAAGAGATATTCAACCATTGGAACATGAGCAGGCGCTTCATAGCGATGAGGTGTAAGACACTTCTCAGTGCACACAAGTACTTTATAAGTCTACAGATAAACATACGCCTGAAAGGGCTACTGGTATGTTCATCATGAAGAATGAGATCTCATGACTTATACAAGAATACTTAAGAGGCAAGATTAAGAGATATGGCTAGGAGACATATTATCTGAAGCAGATTCCATGTATGACGACCGGGTTATAAACCTAGTCTAACTTACCCGAAGGGAATGTCTCTGAAAGGTAAGGTAGGTCTTTATAAACGACTAACATGGAAAGGTAATCAGATTACTAGTTAAGATAAGTTGATGGCTAAATGGTCATGAGGCCAAAACCTTATAATTACCTTTAAGCTACCAGCTATGCTTATGTCTATTCAGATAATGTTTGTTGTAGCTATGTATCATGGCTATACGATACTGTTGAAGACGTTGGGCGAAAGGCTTGATGTTTATAGACAGTAACGTGATGTGTAATCTTATGAGATCCATTTATGGACTCAAACAAGTTTCTCTATATAAGGTCTTTACTTTGATGATGAAAGGAGTTTGATTTGATCAATGGAAAGGATATGCCTAATGTGCAAAAGGGTTAGTGGGAGTATCACAGGATTTTGAGCAAGGTATCGGATATCCTTCTCGGAATCAACTCCCTATGTCACAGTCAATTAATGTTTGGTAATTCAAGGAATTTTCGAAAGCTCTTGAAGGTTGCAGCTCTTATTTTAGAAATAAGAATCTATAGTGATATATTTAGACACTGTACGATTATCACAGTTCACCCTTATAGATGAGATGCTAAAAGAGTTTAGCGTAGATCATGGCAGAAGATACTGCTAGCCGGTATTTTTGGGGATCTATCTATGACACATTAGTCCTGATGATAAGGTGAGATATGATACTTATGGAAGGTTCTCTTTGCTTCTGCAATAGGATCCATCATAAGTGTTGTGAGTTAAACCAGATATTCATACTGCATGAGGAGTCATGAGTAAGCATGAAAGTGATACTGGTAAATGTCGAGGATACCCTTAAAGGTGTTATGGATGGATTCTTGGTTTGCTGAAACTTGGAATCGAATAAACGTAGATATACAGACATGCACCTTGAATCTAATGAAGATAGTGGGAGCTACGTTATGGGTTTGCAGTCACTTTGATTAAGTAATACAGTGAGCTGTAAACATTCTTAGCTAGAAATCACTGGAGATTCCACAACTTGGCCAAAACACAGTAGTGCCTTGGAGGCGCGGCAGGAGCAGTACATGGATATAGAAGGTTCATTCCTTAACCTTGTACAGTCCTTCCACCTTTACTATATAGCTGATATAGTATTGGATTCATTGCTTGGAGCAAGGACCAGGGTCTCGTCAGAGATTAATGTGTATGTTGAGGCGGTTCCTTTGACTTGGTCATTTGGAGCATGATATGCAGATAGTCTGAGTCCTCACGGACAGTGATCCGTCTATGCTTAGGGTTGGTTATAAGTATTGCATAAGATTCTTGTGTTTCAACTATTTCTTGTGTGTACGAGTGATTGGCTTCAGGTCAAGTGGGAGATTGTTGAAATAATGTCCTAAACCCAATCGGGTTAGACCAGATCCGACCGGGTCGGATCATTTTCTACTATTTTTTTTTATGTTTATACATATGATAAGTGGCTTTAATGTTATTATATATTCTGGTTATCCATATGAACCAATTTGTGATTATATATATGGAAACGTTCCAGTGTCAAAATGTGATGGAGAAATCACAATAGTGATTATGGTTGATGAGATCTCGACTAACTTTAAAAGGTTTGATACTTAAATGTGTCTAGTCGTATGTACTATCAAACGGGACATTGATAGTACGATTACACTAGCACGTATTGGATGTCTTCTATCTTATTTTAGGTAGGGATATATATCGTCTAAATGTGTAGGGACACTTGGACTGTATGTGGACGTGTATTAGAGAATGCATACGTTAGACTGACCCACTTACTTTATTAAATGTCGCACCATGTGGTGGTTGTGTAATTATCCTAAGACCGGTGTCTTCATGACATCACGGTGTGGATTGTCAAGCTTTGACACTATTGAGGTTTCCCTTAGCCATGGGGCGATCATACGGTAGTGATTGGGTGTGATACTGAAGAATGCGTAGGATTCATGTTGCTCGTCCGGAAATCGTGTATCCTATGATTAGGAGTAAATATCCAAAATGGTCTTCTTATAAGGAATGTCTTACTCTCGTGAATCTTTGCAAAGTGGAAGTAAATGAGTTACTTCGAGAGAGCATGATATACAGATTATAAGATACGGTCATTGATGTTTGACACTCGATGTACGACCGTATGGATATTGTAACAGCGATAAGATTCAATTTACACGGTAACTGTTTCACATGAAGGGTAGTAGTCATTGCATTAGACTCTTCCAATGATTGGGGGTTGGGACCTGTAGCTAGACGCTATCCATGATCGTAGGTATGAAGGGCATTTTTGTAATTGCACTTTGTGTCTACGGCCAACATATTCGGAAACCTATTAGGCCACGCACATAAGAATATCTAGCCGGATTAAAATGCGGTTATAGCCATAACCAAATAAGGAATGTTTTATCTTGACTATAAAGTGTTATAGTGGTAAATTAATATGGTGGTATTTATTTATTATGAATAAATATAATACAATATATTAATTATGTTGATTAATTAAATATACACATATGTATATGGCGCATGTGTGTGTATATTGATACACATGTATTTTACAAATTAATTAATCATAGTATTATATTAATTAAGAATATTCCAGATGCAAATTTGTTGGCTAAAGGTGGCGCCTTTTTAAGTTTATTAAGGTACACTTGGTTTGTGCAATTTAATTAATAGTATTACCATATATTAATATTAGATATTATTAGATTTGCATAAATTGATTTATGGTAATAAGATAAAGATATTCATATTAGATATTGACAATATCTTGGAAATATTTAATATGAGATATTAAATTAAATGAGATAAATCAATCCCAGATATTTTCCTTATTTTATTAGTAAAATGTTTTCTTTCTCCTTAATCTATTAAGAAACTTCTCCTAATCAGTTTTTGAGGCATAGGGGCGCCACTTTTCTTCATATACGAGAGGGGTTGGCTAGCTCTTTTGTATCATCACAATTAGAAGAGTTGTAATTTACTACAAAATATGAGAGCTTCTTAGAGAGAGATTTTGAGAGACAGAAAAGGTCGGTCTAGCAACCGAGTTTTTCTGGTAGCAATCCCTGATAGGATTCCGGCGGGCTTTTCTTGTGGATCACCCGTATAGGCCGAACCCTTGGGCGGATTCTTACAGAAACTACAACTGTAGATAAAGTGTCGATTCAGTTGGATCATCCAAGGTATTCTCTTGTCTACTTCTTTTATGCTTGTTGCTTAAACGAAGTCGATCTTGGGCTAAAAGAAAATAAATTTTTAATTGCGTTGCGTTCCCGTGTAGATTTACTAACAGCCATGAGTTGCTACACGATCACGGTTAATGGAAAAATACTTGTACAATAGGTTTTTGTTGAGGAGTTTCTTCTAGAAGATGAAGTAACATGGTCCTCAGAAGGCAAGGTTGAGGACGTCGGCCTTTGGGAAAATCGAGCAGACTTAACAGTAAGGATGGGAATCTGGATTAGGGGTGTAATCGATCCAAGTCGAGTCGATACTCCCTAGGGCTCGAGCTCGAGTCGATTAAAAAAGTTCAAGCTCGAAACTCGGCTCGAGCTCAATTGAGCCATAAAAGTGCAATATCGAACTCGACTTGGTAAGTACTCGATATAGCTCGACTCAGATCATAAGCTCGATTATTTTTTTAGATTTCATTCATTTTTTAATGAAATATGTCAAGATCGAGATCGACTCATCTAATACTCTACTCGAATAATGTTTTTTGAATTAAAAATAATAATATTATATAATAAATTTAATAAAATGAATTAGTTAAATAATTATTTAATCAAAGCTCGATAAGCTTGCGAGCTACACAATTACTATATTTTAAAACTCTAGATTGGCTAGGTTAATTATTAAAGTAGCTCGATTAGATTTCGAACTCAAAAAAAACTGACTTGAGTCAAACTCTCTTGCGAGTCGGGTACGAGTAGCCCAACTTATTTACAACCCTAATTTGGATCCCGGATTAGCATAAGAAGTTGTTCATCGGGTTGCTTAGGGAATTCAAAGATGTGTTTTCATGGAAGACCGAAGATATGCCAGTTATGTCACCTGACTTTGCTTTGCATTGATTAAATGTAGATCCGAGTAGGAAACCTGTTCGGAAAAGAAGAGACACTTCGCTAAGAAGCGATTTGTCGCAATTGAGAAGGAAGTAACAAAGTTACTCCAAGTGCATATCATCTGGGAAGTTGTGTTTCCAGAATGGTTTGTGATAGCAAAATACTTAACCGCTAACTTTAACCGACAGAGTATCGGGTGAAAGGTAGCATAGCGGTTTCAAGGTCGAATCCACAGGGAGTAAAGTCTAAGTACAAAAGTCGACGTAGAACTTAGTTCAGATCAAAATTATGGTGGATAGATATTATACTAATGCAAAAGTAAAGATTAACTAACGGTTGTACTTCTAGTTATTAAATGGTATAGCCGAACTATGATCCCACGAGCTAATTTTACCGCTAAGGAAAGACTTAACAGGGAGCGTGTCTTAACCGACCTACCTATCCAATGTAGTTTAAAGACATCCACGGGTGCCAACTCCTAATTCTGGTGTTAAGGTCTGAACAACTCTCGATTAAAACCCTATGTGAAGTTAATTAATTCTCCCTTTAGAAAACCGATTAACCTAACATGATTACGCTCTAGAGTTGCTCGAACAACGATGACAAACCTCTGTATTAGAAACGGACCTAACAACTAGGCCGAATCTACGCAACGAACCTAAAATCCCTTATCCCACATCTCACCGCAAAATGCATCTATAAGTTTGATGTGTGCGATAGTGAACTAGGTCATCAATCTAATTCAAAGACGTTTAAAATAAGTTTTAGGACGTGGATTAATTGTTAAAACATAGTATTACACACTACACAAATCCCGATCTCATCCTCCTTAGGGTTTTCGCTCGCTTTCACAAAATTTGACTACACACAAATTTAGCTACTCATGATTATGCTAATAACGGAATAAAGAATGGAAATTAAACTGAATTCAATAAACAAAAGGGATTTCATTACCATGTAGCTGCTGAAAATCAGGTCCAGAAAATATAAAGAAATAGTTTGTACCCAAAAAGTTGAATCTTTGGTGTTGCAACAGAAATTTAATCTAATAAAAAGTATGTAGAATCAATGGAAATAATCTATGGAATATGGGGGTCAATGGGTGTTTAAACTACTCAAAAACCGCACACAAATCACTCAAAAAGAATCTAGGATCGGCCAAACATGAGTAGGGGCTGAATGAGCTGCGTATTTATATAATAGGTCGAAATCTGATGTTGTCGGTCACGAACGCCCGTTTGAGTCATGTCAAACTCCCGTTTGCCTGGAGAATATGATGATATTAGGGTTTCGTCTTCAGTGGACGGGCGTTTGCATTTCTCTGAACGCCCGTTTGGTGAATCATTACTTGAGGGCCAAATGCCCGTCTGGGAACCCTGGACGCTCATTTGTGTTATATGAGCCGCTTGAATCGGGCGGAACCTACCCAAACGCCTGTTTAAGGGTCATTTGGACACCCATGCAGCTGAAAACCCAACTTTCTGAATGAAGTATTAATTCTGTGGACGCCCGTCTGACTTTGCCAAACGCCCGTTTGGGGTGGCCTTCCTGCAGACGCCCGTTTGGTGTATGGCAAACACCCGTTTGCCTTGACTTCACTCCAAACTTGGCTTTTCTTCCACTTTCATTCAATTCTCGCGCCACGAACACGTCTCTTAGTCCAAAACATCACCTTCCGGGTCCTCGAGTCACCTAGGTCCTGCAATAATATAGACGAACAAACACCACGTGTAATTCTGCAAGACAAAAGTGCTCGGAAAAGAGTGAAATATCGTCAAAAAGGCGGAGTTTACTATCGATATGACAGTTTAACTCCCCGTGCATATAAACCTCGATAATACTCTCAAACAGGTCTAAATCTGCCCAAAACATGCCAATAAAGTGATAAACGGGGGTTAAACTGCAAACCAAAGTACAGTAAAGTTGACTCCCATCAACCACCCCACACTTAGCCTTTGCTCGTCCTCGAGTAAATTAGGCGCCCTAAAACAGATCATGGGATCAACTTTACGAAAAATGCATAGCGCTCACGACATCAAGGTAAAAGTAATGTACACACTGAATGTACACCGCTTGACTCTATCTTACCATGAAAACGAAGTTTGTGTGATATAAACCGAGGGCTACACTCAGAATGATCAACGGCTTTGACTACCGGCCAAATGACTACACACAACTCATACCGGGCTAGGATCTCCACTAATCGAGGCAACCGAGGCTAAATACTGTCGAGTAGGACTTCAAGGTTTATAATGCCAAGCTCGGGACGGGGTTAATCGAAAGAAAATTTTAGGACTAAAGAAAGGGAAAAACACGATTGAACCTAATCATTTTAGGTATTCTTGCTCTGAAAACATACTAAACCACACCAAAACTCTTTCGATTCTTTGTATACTCATTGATAAACAACCACAACCTTAACATCATACTTTCATCTACTCAATACATCCTCCCTTGACCTTGTTTCCAACTTTATTCAAACTTTAATTTTCTTTTCTTTTTTCTTTCATTGTTTTTCATTTCTTCTTTTTTCCTCTTTTTTCTTTTTTTTCCTTTTTTTGAACCACAAGCCCCACATACATTCCTCGAGCTCCTCTCCTTCATATACTAGCTCGTACTCACTAATTCCTCTCGAAACATGCACCGTCTCCCACCCAACACTTGCTTCATCAAGTGTGTCTAAAGCAACGACTAAGTCCACTCGTAGGGTGATCAAAAGAAACGTGACCAATAATTAAGCTCAGAGTTAGGATAATACAGGCTAAGTAACCAAAACGGCTCATTTCGGACGGTGGTCAGACCGTCCTATCAAGGGTTAGAGGGGTTACGAGGGTAAAATGTTGGGATCTTGGCTTATTTGGCTCTAGCTAGGTCAATGAAGCGCCATGACTCTCATCCCGTATCCGGCCCAGGTCAACCTTTCTATTTCGCCTAGAAACTAGTGGTATAAGTGTGTATAGCAACCAGACTAAGTACAACCAAGGTCTATGTGCATTAAAAGGGTTCGTATCGTGACAAAGTAAAATCGTCCGGCATACATTACTCGACTACTAAGACATCTACCAAATCCATCGTGAGAAACATGCATATAACGCTGTGTCAAACCGTGAAAAGTTTTAAAATTAAAATTTTAAGCCACGAACTGCCTCGAAAACGGACATTAACTAAGCATATCACAATTACCGGCATATCTATCAATCGAAACAATAAAGCTATGTCGTAGCCACCCCCCACTTTGAATGAAGCACTATCCTCAGTATGTGAATGAGATAGAAAATAAGACTTAGCTTTGTAAACCGGGCAGAAAGGAGTGATCGAGTCCCGTAACAGCCCCGTAATAAGCATGACCTGAATCCCTATCAAAACAGAACAAATACCAAACATGCACGGGACATGGTCCTCGTGCCAAAGTATGCAATAGGGATATAGGGTATAAAATGTAGAAGGTCTTGTCACATCAAAAAAAAATTGATAGGAAATATATATAGCACATCACATAATAGCTTTAGAGGGAAAAATCACCCACGCGGGTAAAGCACAGAACAGCTAAGCAACAAATATAAGGCCACACAGGCACACTCATCATAGAAAGCATCACACGCACATACATATCATAGTCAAGGCATAAATTCATATAAGAGCACATAGGAAGATATTCTTAGATCCCTTTCAATTCCACACTATTTTATTTAGGGCTGGGTTGCCTCCCCCCAAGCGTGTTTTACGTCGTTGGCTCGACTTGGTGACGCTCAACTGACTCAACTCAAAACAACCTCAAATAACATAAAAAATAAGCACATAGCATGTCAACCAAAATCAGCATTCATAAGTTTGAGCATGCCCAACGATATACCTAGTGCAAACATCAAAAGATTCGAACTAGTGAACAGCTTACCTCTTGCAACTTGCACCGCCTTCTCCTGCCACCTCACACTTTCTTTCTTTTTTGGCATTTTAGATGGATTCCTTTTAGGTTTCTTATGATCAGGTGGTTTATCAATTCGCAACTTCCCCAGCTTTGGGAGCACCGGTGCAATGGGCGATTCCGATTTACTCTTCGTCTCGATCTTGCCCTGATCGAAGACCTCTCATACTTTCACCACGTCTCCTTTCAACGAACTCTGACTGTCCTGCATGTCAGTACGCACCACAACACAAGAAAACAAAGATTTTGTGTATAAACATTCATCAGATATAGCTTGACGACCTCTATCCTTGTAGACATTTAAACGCTCTCTCTCGCCCCCAACTCCAAACGAAATATCTCCACACTTTACTCCTATCTGAGCATCACTAGTGGTCAAAAAGGTACAACCTAACAGGACAGAGGTCCTAGAGTCCATCTCCATGTCAAGAATCACAAAATCCACAGGGAACACAAACTTGCCTACCTGAGCTAGCACATCTTCAGCTGCCCCCAACGGTTTCCTCACCGACCTATCAGCCATTTGTAGGGTCATTCCCATTGGCTATAAATCACCTAACCCTAATTTTTCATAAAGCGCTTTAGGCATCAAGCTCCTAGAAACTCCTAAATCACATAAAACATTTTCAATCACTGTATTGCCTATGGTGATAGGAATGGTGAAACCTCCTCTATCTCTCATCTTAGGGGGAATTTTACTGTCATAAACTACTGAACACTCCTCCCTCAGCTTAACTACCTTACCCATTTTCTCTCTACTTGCCAACATCCCTTTCAAACACTTAAAATACTCAGGCACACTAGCAACTGCCTCTAACAGGGGGACATTGATCTCTACCTTCCTAAGAATGTCGAGGAACCTATGCTGATTTTCAGTAAGAACTGGCTTCTTAAGGCCTTTAAATGGGTATGGAAAAGTATTCTCATCAACATCAAGAGGGGGCATAAAATGATGCTTACCTCGATCTTTTGGCCTTGGAGGCCCAGATGTAGCTTCATGTCTCGTTGCTGGCTTGCTCGGTTCCTCCTCTTTTATATCCACAACTATGAAATCCCGCTTCTCCATTGCTTCAGCTCTCTTGGATTGAGCTGCTTGCTCTCTCTCAGCTTTCATTTCCCTCTCTTTCCTAGCAATCGTGAGATCTCTCTTAGCAGCAGCTAACACTCTTCTCACAGCTTCCAACTCAATTTCTAGTATTTCTCTCTCTGCTGCCTCAGTTTCATCCTCTTCATCCAAATATTTCTCTCTGCTTCGACCCTCTCTTTGGGTGGTCCACTCCCAATTCTCTACCACTTCTAGTGAATATTGCATTCACTTGTCTCGGTTCTCGCCAAAGATCACTCAAATTCTTCTTCAGTGTGTTCTTGATTTGCCCAACTTGGGTTTCCAAATTCCGAATGGTGGAGTGAGTGGCCACTTTTTTATGTAATCAAAGATTCTTATTCAATTCGATACACCCTATCCAAATTTTCCAGATTATCTTAGCGGACGTCTTCTGAGCACCAGAATTGTTTTGATTGTTCTAGTGAAGATGAGCATTCGGATGCTGATAGGTGCCAGAATTATTGTTTCTAGGTGGCTGATTTGCTTGCTGATTACCCTGCTAGCCCCGATTCTGGTTCCATCCCTGACTCTGCCCCCAATACTGATTCTGTAGTTGTTGTTGGCCCTGTGAATGAGATTGCTGATTCTGATAGCTACCTTGGTTCTAATTCTGGTATGAATTCGGATTCTGGGGATTCTGGTTCCAAGGTAGGTTGTATGAGCTTTGGTTTTGCCTAAAACTTTGGTTCTGATTATTGTTACGATTCCAGTTCTGATTATGCCCCTGGTTCCAACCTTGATTCTACTGATTTTGATTCCACTGCCCCTAATTCCCTTGTCCAACATAGCTCACATCATATTGCTGTGAATCGTCACCCATACCATAATCCATTTGCGGTCCTTGCCGATTATCGAAATTCTGATTCCACTGTTGCTGGCCAAACTCTTGCTGAATCATGCTTATCTGCCCCATCACATAGACATTCATTCGCTGTTGGTCATTCTGATTGTCAGACTGTTGTTGTACTGGAGTAGGTGTCAACTGTTGTGGAGAAGTGGGTTTTTTCGATGATGCACATTCAATGGCAGAATGTCCACCTCCACAAAGTTGGCATTTCTGTGCCTTCTTTCTTTCTAACTCCATTCGGTCCATCTTCAGTACCATTTCTTGCATCTTGTCGTGCATGGCAGATTCTCGATCGAGTTCCTCTTTCAACGACTTTAAACTTTCTATTGGGGCTTTCTTCTTCTTTCTACTCGACCCCCATTGTCCTTCTCCATCTGCCGCATTCTCTATCTGTCTCATAGCTTGTTCTGGCGGCAGATTCATAATATCTCCGCCGCTTGCGGCATTCAACTTGTTTTGTTCCATTGGCTCTAAGGCCCTGAATAATATAATGACTTGCTCCACCGTAGAAAAACCATGTGGAGGGCATCTCTTCAGTAGACCCCTAAATCTCTCATAAGTCTCTTTTAGTGTCTCTCCCTCGAGACCGTCAAACGAAGAGATTTCTTCTTTCAGATCTAAAATCTTTGCCGGAGGAAAATACTTTTTCAGAAACACTCTCGTTACATCCGCCCATGTATGTAACGAATCATTAGGTAGCGAATCATACCAACCCTTAGCAACTCCTCTCAGTGCAAACGGGAATACTATTAGCTTTATCGCCTCGTCGCTGACCCTATTATATCTCATCGTCCCACAAATTTGGAGAAAATGATCAAGAAAGCTGTTTGGGTTCTCAGTTGATTTCCCATGGAATAGAGCATGTTCCCCCAACATGTTCAGAATGTTTTGCTTGATGTCCAAATTGTTCGCATTAATCGGGGGCACTCTAATTGGGTTATGCCCTATAACTTCTTGAGGGGTAGTGACATAATCTCAACAAACCCTCGGTCCTTGTACTTGCTGAGCCATCTATGGCTGATAATTCTGCTGTTGTTGCTATTGATAAAAAGGCTGCAGAAGGTGTTCATTATATGGGCTATATGGGTTTTGGAACCCCTGCTGATTTCCTTGATTCTCTAGCATCTGTAGTACTCGATTTACCGTCTCTTGGTCTAATTCGGGTCCGAAGTTCTGCGTATTCTGAGCATTTTGTCCTCCTCTGTACTATCCAATCCATGTTCTCTGATTAAACTGTGAAGTTCCCAACTGACGTAACACTGTGTTATCCTCTCTCATTGGTTCATGACGAGGGGTCCTCGGTGGAGTTTGCAAAGGCACTGTTGCATTACCACCAGTAGTGGTTGAGGTTTGCACTTGTAGATTCTGTTCATCAATGAGATCTTTACCGTTCCATCTAGTCGTTATATCGTCCATTTCTGCAGAGGAATCTGAAAGTGAGCTTTCTACTGTCCCTTCTTCTTCAAACACAGGGTTCAGACTAGCGACCAGGATCTCTCCTCGGGGCTGACTGTTTCTATGACGTGCGTAAGCTTCGATCTCTTGGATTGGCTCAATGAGAGGTTCTTTAGAGCTTCAGGTCTTTCACTGACAAACAAGAAACAACACGAAAACAAAATAAAAACGACCTAAGCTCAAGCTTTCGGTCAACTTACATGATATCAAACGTTACTCCCCGGCAACAGTGCCAAAATTCTTGATAGCAAAATACTTAACCGCTAACTTTAACCGATAGAGTATCGGGTCAACGGTAACATAGTGGTTTCAAGGTCGAATCCACATGGAGTAAAGTCTAAGTACCAAAGTCGACGTAGAACTTAGTTCAGATCAAAATTATCGTGGAGAGATATTATACTAATGCAAAAGTAAAGATTAACTAAAAGTTGTACTTCTAGTTATTAAAAGGTATAGCCAAACTATGATCCCACGAGCTACTTTTACCTCTAAGGAAATACTTAACAGGGAGCGTGCCTTAACCGACCTACCTATCCAATGTAGTTTAACGACATCCACGGGTGCCAACTCCTAATTCTGGTGTTAAGGTCTGAACAACTCTCGCTTCACACCCTATGTGAAGTTAGTTAATTCGCCCTTTAGAAAACAGATTAACCTAACATGATTACTCTCTAGAGTCGCTCGAACAACGATGACAAACCTCTGTATTGGAAATGGACCTAACAACTAAGCCGAATCTACGCAACGATCCTAAAACCCCTTATCCCACATCTCACCGCAAAATGCATCTATAAGTTTGATGTGTGTGACAGTGAACTAGGTGATCAATCTAATTCAAAGACGTTTAAAATAATTTTTAGGATGTGGATTAATCATTAAAACATAGTATTACGCAATACACAAATCCCAATCTCATCCTCCTTAGGGTTTTCGCTCGCTTTCACATAATTCGACTACACACAAATTTAGCTACTCAAGATTATGCTAATAACGGAATAAAGAACGGAAATTGAACTGAAAACAATAAACAAAAGGGATTTCATTACCATGTAGCTGCTGAAAATCAAGTCCAGAAAATATAAAGAAATAGTTTGTACCCAAAAAGTTGAATCTTTGGTGTTGAAACAGAAATTTAATCTCATAAAAAGTATGTAGGATCAATGGAATTAATCAATGGAATATGGGGGTCAATGGGTGTTTAAACTACACAAAAACCGCACACAAATCACTCAAAAAGAATCTAGGATCGGCCAAACATGAGTAGGGGCTGAATGAGCTGCGTATTTATAGAGTAGGTCGAAATCTGATGTTTTCGGTCACGAACGCCCATTTGAGTCATGTCAAACTCCTGTTTGCCTGGAGAATATTATGATATTAGGGTTTCGTCTTCAGTGGATGGGCGTTTGCATTTCTCTGAACGCCCGTTTGGTGAATCATGACTTGAGGGCAAACGCCTGTCTGGGAACCCTGGACGCTCGTTTGTGTTATATGAGCTGCTTGAATCGGGCAGAACCTACCCAAACGCCCGTTTGGGGGTCATTTGGACGCCCGTTCAGCTGAAAACCCAACTTTCTGAATGAAGTATTAATTCTATGGACGCCCGTATGACTTTGCCAAACGCCCGTTTGGGGTGGCCTTCTTGCAGACGCCCGTTTGGGGTATGGCAAACTCCCGTTTGCCTTGACTTCACTCCAAACTTGGATTTTCTTCCACTTTCATTCAATTCTCACGCCACAAACACGCCTCTTAGTCCAAAACAACACCTTTTGGGTCCTCGAGTCACCTAGGTCCTGCAATAATATAGACGAACAAACACCACGCGTAATTCCGCAAGACAAAAGTGCTCGGAAAAGAGTGAAATATCGTCAAAAAGGCGGAGTGTACTATCAATGTGACAGTTTAACTCCCCGTGCATATAAACCTCGATAATACTCTCAAACAGGTCTAAATCTACCCAAAACATGCCAATAAAGTGATAAACGGGGGTTAAACTGCGCACCAAAGTACAGTAAAGTTGACTCCCATCAGTTTTCAAACCCAGTCTTAGTCAAGAAACCAGATAGAAACTGGAGGATGTGCGTGGACTTCACCGACCTCAATAAAGCATGTCCTAAGGACTGTACGCTTTGCCTAAGATAGATAGGCTTGTAGACTCCACAGTGGATTTTGAAGTGTTCGTTTATCTTGATGCATATAAGGGGTTATCACCAAATCGCCATGGACCCTGAAGTTTTAGAGAAAACTTCATTTACCCCAGAGTTCGGTATGTTTTGCTACGCTACTATGCCCTTTGGCCTCAAGAACGCGGGGGCAACATATCAAATGGCAGTAAATAAAATATTCGAGGCACAGATCTACAGATATATGAAGGTTTACATGGATGACCTCCTAATCAAGAGCAAGTCTCTTGATCATTTCTACTTGATATAAGGGAAGTTTGTGGGGTACTCAGGGAGACCCAGATAAAGCTTAACCTGTATAAATGCATATTTGGGGTGAGATAGTGAAAGTTCCTAGGCGACATGATCTCCAAGGAAGGAATAAAGGCCAATCCATATAAAATATAATCCCCAAGGACTATGCCTCCACCAAAGAGAATCAAAGAAGTTCAAAGACTGACAGGGAGAATGGCCGCCCTAAATAGATTTCTGTCCTGATTGGCACAACGCGCCCTTCCATTTCCAAAACTCTAAGGAAGACAACTCTGTTCCAATGGGATTAAGAATGCCATAAAGCTTTTGAAGAACTAAACACATACATAGCCGAGTTTCCGACTCTGACTTCTCCTCAGGAAAGAGATAAATTGTTCGTCTATTTATCAGTCTGTGAAAAAGCCATCAGCATGGTTTTCATCAAAGAAAAAGACAACGCACAACATCTTATCTTTTATGTACGTAAAGCACTTCACGGACCCGAGGTCCGGTATTCTAATGTGTAGAAGTTTGCACTGGCCTTAGTACATGCTTCAAGAAAGTAAGGCCTTACTTTAGAGCCTATCGGATGGTTGTGGTGACTAATCAACCACTTCGGCAAGTATTGGCCCGACCTGACACTTCAGGCCGGTTAGCGAAATGAGTAGCAGAGCTGGCGGACTATGACATAGATTTCCGCCTCCGGAGTGCCAGTAAAGCTCAAGCCTTAACAGATTTCCTGGCCAAAGGTGAGGCCATTACCGTCAACCAAGATCAGCCGAGCCGCACCTCAGAAGTATGGTCATTATACATTGACGGAGCTTTCAGCAAAGAAGGGGCAGGAGTAGGTCTCCTACTCATCAGTCCTAAAGGAGAAGAATTTCCTTACGCATTACGGTCCAGCTTTCAAGCTACCAACAACGAGTCCGAATATGAAGCATTAATCACCGGACACAACTTAGAAGCTAAGCTAGGGGTGAAGAATTTGCAAGTATACAGTGATTCCCAGGTAGTTGTTAACCATGTTAAGGGAGAGTACGAATCTAAATAAGTGCCGATGAAGAAATACTTGGTTGTTGTGTAAACATTTCTTAAGGGTTTCCAATATGTTCAGATCAAGCAAATCTCTCATTCTCAGAACAAGCGCGCACTCTCAAAGTTGGTGTCAAATTTCTTATCCGACAAGAAGGTGTTGGTCAGGCTCTTAAAAGCACAAAGCTATGATAACCATGAAGTTCAACCCATAACTCAGAAGGGCATATGGATGGATCTCATCGTCACCTATCTAAAGGATGAAATCCTCCTTGCAGATCGAACTGAGGCTAGGAATATGAAATTTCACGCGGCCATGTATTCTCTCTTGAATAATGATCTATACAGGAACTCTTCATCCCACCATGGCTCAGGTGTGCAACGGAGGATGAATGAGACTATCTTCTTCGCAAAATCCATCAAGGAAATATGTGGCAATCATGCTGGAGCGTGGACTCTGGCTCGTATATTCCGTCTATATAGCTAGCAAAAAATGCAAAGGAACTGGTTCATAAATGCAGATCTTGCCAGGTTCCTGATAACTTGTCACATCAAGCTTTTCAATCGATGATTCCTATTGTCTCCACATGGCCTTTTGATAATTGGGGCATCGATCTTGTCGGCTTGCTGCCACGAGCTCCGGGCAACCTCAGATTCGTAGTCGTAGTTGTTGACTATTTCACCAAATTGGTAAAATCCGAGCCCTTAACGACGAACACTTCTAAAGCTATCCAAAAATTCCTTGGGAAATATATTGCATGCAGGTATGGCATTCTGAAGGCCCTAATCTTATATAATGGAATGCGGTTCAAGAATGGTGCTCCATGCTAAAATTACTCAGCACTTCACTTCCATGGGCCCATCCACAAGAAAATGGCCAAGTCGAAAAGACAAACAGACAGATCGAATTCGGCCTCAAGAAAAGGCTTGAAGAAGAAGGATCCAATTAGGTGGAACACTTACCCAACATATTACAGGCATAAAGAACGTCAAACGTTGCCACTGGAGAAACCCTTTTCCCCTTATCTTATGGATGTGAGTCAGTCATCCAGCGGAGTTCGGACTCCCCTCACCGCGGTCCGAACTCTATTCAGAGGCAGAACATTAGGCTAAGCTTTGACATACAAAGAATGACCTAGAAAAAGCTCAGGAAGTTGCCTTCATTAGAATGGCCAAGTATAAGCAGCAAATTCTCAGTACTATAACTTCAGGGTAAAACACTCTTACATCAAAGAAGGGGATTTGGGGCCGAGGAAAAACGAATTCAGCTGACAAGGACCCCAGGGAAAATTTGATGTTAACTAGGAAGGTCCCTACAAGGTGGTAAAGGTGCACGGCAAAGGTGCTTACCAGCTTGCAGATGCAAATGGCAGGACCATTCCGCGAAGTTGGCATGCCAACAATCTGCATAAATTTATGTCTAGGACAGGTTCCAGACATGCACCAATTATTTTATTTTCCTTGAATTTCAGTACTACTACTTTAAATAAGAGGTACCTTTCTTACGATATTTCAATAAAGTTCTATTTTTCCATTTTATACAATGTGAATGCGTCGTTTTAGTTTACAGGACAAACTCAACAAGTTTGCAAATGTCAAAGTCATTTGGTCTGCAGGACGGACCACAATTTGAGCTACGTGGGTCAGACTCAACAAGTTTGTAAAAGTCAAACTCATTCAGTCTACAGGACGGACCCCAATTCGAGCTTTGCATGTCGGACTCAACAAGTTCTCAAAATTAAAACTCATTCAGTTCATAGGACGGACCCCAATTCGAGCTCCATAGTTCGAACTCAAAAAGTTTGCAAAAGTGAAAATCATTTAGTCCGCAGGACGGACAACAATTTGAGTATAGAAGACTGATGTGATCTAAGATGTTAGGATACTTTTATTATTATTTATTAGGTTTTTTTTTTATTTCTATTATTTATTTTTGTCCCACATCGGTTAGGAGTTGTTTTATTTCGTTCATTGTAGCCTATAAGAATGCTTTAGTTGTACTTTTTTTTAGAGATGAGACAAATTTTGATATAAATATACTATATGTGAAGTTTTTTAAGTTTTGGTGAGTTTTTTCACGTTGATGAATTCCAAACCGGACATATCGATGTTGTGAGCGAACCTTGTGGATGTCACTTTATTGGTGTCTTCAGTCAAGTCGTCGGGTATTTTTGCATGTGATTCATTCACGGATCACATCCGTTGATATCAGAACTCGACACTAATGGTAAGCAAATATCCCATGTTTTTCTACTATTATCAGCGATCCCCGTTCTTATTCACCAAATTAATTCACGTTGCTTTTCCGGCTTTGTTATTTTCTAAGCTTTCTTCAAAATAAAAATAAAAATATCTTATCCCAGCAATGCTTTTTATTCTTTGTGCATATTCTCCCTTTTCCCAGAAGAAAATTTTTTCCTTCTCACGCCGTACGGCAATGGAGAAAAAAATTTATTATCCAAACAATTCGTGTGTATTGCTTTAAAAAAAAAAATTATTTGTTCCTTGAGTTAGCCGCAAAGTTTGACTTTGCGATATTCCGATCAAAAGCAAAAAAAATAGCAACGAAGTGGACGAGTGTTTCACACCCTAACTATGATTTTTATCACACCCGTGATTTTTATACAACTCTTAAAAAAATTATTTACCAAATATTTTTGTTTCGACATTCTGGATACATGTCGTGTGCTACTTATTTTAGTGAATTTCGATATTGAGTAATGTCAAATGAATGTCCTATTCTGTTTTCAGATATTCGCGGAAGCACAAAAACTGTGCGGGATTGAAATTTTGAGAAAATGGAACGACGTTTTGATGATATGATGGATGAGATGATGACTCAATTTCAGAACATGTTACCCGATAGAGATGGTGGTCGAGATAATTGCAGTGCTAGATAATCGCGGTGGTAGATGTAAAAGTGGTGGCCCAGATGTTGTTAAGAAAACTTCTACATGACTGTTTTTTGTTTATTGCGGTCATTGCCAAGGGAGTGATCATCACTATTATGATTGTTCTAATCTATGGCAGCAAAGCGTAGTCTATGTGGGAAATCACCTAAGGGAGACCAGGCGGATGTTAATATCCTAGAGAAGCTTGGAGAGCACACCGTACAGATTGTTCACACTCGAGATGAGCAGACGAATGTGGATATCACATTAGTGGAGGAGCAAATCAAGGCAAATGTGGACGTTGGTCGTATTTCACCGACTCCTTGCTCGAGTTCTACATTGTTTTCTTTGTAGGCACATGATGATCATCCAGTTGAGGAGCAAAGTGGGTTATTTGATCTACCCACTCCAGGCCCTACGTTGCCTAAGGATGTTCTTGTTCCGGTAGACATTGGTGGAAAACCGGAGCACACTTTCATAGAACCTTTTGCAGTGTATTGTGCTTTTGTTCCAGATTCTCATCCCTATAAATATGTCGCTGCTCCAAACAACATTATTTGCATTGCTCACTCCTAACATTACTACTAATTTGTTTCCTTAGTGAAGTATTCGTCATTAGCCTGGCGTTCTAGTGATTTGAATCCGTATTTACGCCATGTATTTGATCCGGGCATATCATTAGTGTTCGTTGTTGGTTTGGCCTATTTTTTCCTTGTCGTTGCTTTTTACGACATCCTTTTGATTTGAGGTCGAATCCTTTCCAACCGAGAGGGAATGATTTGATCGAAGATGAGACGACTTGGCTTGGAGTCTATTTATTTTATCATTTATCCCACATTGATTTTAGTAGACTTTTATTATTATTTATTAGGTTTTTTTATTTTTTATTTCTATTATTTATTTTTGTCCCAAATCGGTTAGGAGTTGTTTTATTTCTTTCATTGTGGCCTATAAAAAGGCTTTAGTTGTACTCTTTTTTGAGATCAGACAAATTTTGATATAAATATATTTTATGTGAAGCTTTTTAAGCTTTGGTGAGTTTTCTTACATTGGTTGATTCCAAACCGTATTTCTTGAGGTTGTGAGCGAACCTTGTGGGTGTCCATATGTACCAAGATTTTTAGCTATGGGTTAGCCAAGGGCCGTGGTTTATTGATGCCTTCAGTCAAGTCCTCGGGCATTTTCGAAACTGATTCATTCATTGATCACATCAAGGACAAACTCAATAAGTTGGCAAAATTCAAACTCATTTAGTCCACAAGACGGACCACGATTTGAGCTCCGCATGTCGGACTCAACAAGTTATCAAAACATTCCATAAGACGGACCCTTAATTTGAGCTCTGCAGGTCGGGCTGAACAAGTATGCAAAAGTCAAACTCATTCAGACCGCAGAACGGACCCCAATTTGAGCTCCGCATGTTGGACTCAAAAAGTTAGCAAAAGTGAAAATCATTTAATCCGCTGGACAGACCACGATTTGAGCTCCATAGGATGGACTCAACTAGTTTGCAAAAGTCACTCATTCAGTCCGCAGGTCGGACTCAAGTAGTTGCCAAAGCCAAACTCTAAGTTTGCAGGGCAGCCTCGAACGGAGCTTCGCGTGGCGAGCTCAGCAAGTCAAAAATGGACGAACTTCCTAAGTCTGCAGGTCAGACTCAACCCAAGAGAAAAAGCTAAGGAAAAGCGTACGCTGAGTATGCCATCCAAGAACTAAAAGTTCAAGAATGCCATACTGGGGGGCAAGATACCCCTACTACAGACAAATGTAAGTACTGAAAAATATCTAAGAAAAGTAAGATTATATTGCACAAAACAGGATAACTCCTAAAGTTACATCATATTTTGAATATTAAGGAAAAGTTCAAAATAAAAACTGCAAAAGAAGTAAATCATTCTATGCATCCGAAGCTGGATTTTGTTGCTCTGAAGAGGGAGGAGCAATTGAGGAAGAAGGCACAGACCCGGAAGGTGCTTGACATAGAGCTGCAGGGCGGCGGGAATGCTTTGACACAATGTCCATCCCTTCCTTAAACTGCTTCAAGCGCTGGTCATAGATTGCACTCAACCTAGGTTTTTACAAGGCCTTGTTGGGTAGATTACCAACAGTAAGATCGGGAAACTGAGTCTTGGCCTCGTCAATCCCAAAGGTATAGCCATGATTCACAGTAGGGGCGAGCAACAACCTCAGGGCCGCAACAAACTCTTCTAAAGCCTTGTCGTCCTACATGGCCTTTGCAATTCGACCTGGGATGGCAGCTTCCAGCCCAATCTTCTCGGTTCGGAGTCGTGCTACGACCTGCTCCAGCTCAGTTTGCTCACTCACAAACTTATCCACCTTTGTCTGGATACTTGCAGCACACCGAGTCTTGACAATTTGCATCCCAGCCTCTCTAGACTTGAGCTGCTTCTTCAGGGCCTAGATCTCCTTACTCCGAGACTAAGCCAAGTTTTTTTTATTTCCTGACTCTCGGTCAGGTCCGAAATCCTCTTCTCTAGCTTTGCCTTGACTGCAGTAGACTTGGTCAGCCGCAGGAACACTTCCTTGCCAACTTTGGTTCCATGCACAATAACCTAAATAAACATGGGTAGTGTGCATGAAGAGAAAGAATGAAATTCAAGAAATGCAGTAATATATTACATATTCCATCATTTTAAAACCAGCTTCAGCCAGCTCCAGGTCGGACATGTCTAAAAGCCGCTCCTGCTTGGTGGACGCATCTTCTTGACGTATTGGGTCTGGGTTATCCTCGGAATGGGTACCCGACCTCCGTCATTTTCTAGTCCTTCAATAGAGATCTGCAGTGACACCAGTCTGGCCCCTTCGCACCATCTGATAGCCATCACCTCCTTCTGGATCAGATCCATCCAGATTGACTAGGTCAACATCCTCCCGTGGAGTAGATTGGGAGTAAATGGAAGCACTACAACATCGGATTGGCCAGCTAAGGCCTGGATTCCAGCATCAATCAGTGTTGGGCCCGTAGATCGGGCCGGAGGAGGATCCGAAATTATTGTCCTCTCTGTGTATTGACTTGGTTTGACTTGGTCCTCCCTAACCTCCTCAACCGTTTCTTCACCAGCATCAGCCACCTGTGACGTTAAATCTGCCATTGCAAATAAAGCTAGGATATGATTAGTCTCACACGAAGAAAAGAACAGATATTATAACGAAAAAACATAAAAGGAGAGGACAAGAAAGATCCTACAGGCATTCCTCTCCTCATCATTAAGGGCCACATAAGGATCCGACCCAACATCTTCTAACCAGCTGCGTTGATCATCCGGGTGAAGAAGTCCTTAACATCCACAGTGATACCCGACTATCGGATACTTCTCAGTAACTCCTCACCAACGTTTCAGGGACAAACATCTTTGTCAAGCTCATCCGACCTCCAGAAACTCAGATCGGATCGATCTTCATGTAAGAAAAACCTCTCCTTCCACTATTTGTGAGAGGTCTTTCCATTAGGAATGATCGGAGTGTTCTTCAAAGGACCCGCTCGACATGGAAAATAGTGCCATCCGGCGTGATCCTTCATATTTCTGTGCTGGTAGAAGGATCTGAACAACCGTACCGAAAATTTGATGCCGAGTAGTTGACACCAAATAGCAAACCATAGTATTAATCTAATCCTGTTAGAGGCTAACTAGGTTGTCCCAAGCACATAATAACGCAGCACGGCCAAGAGAGCCGGACAGAAGGGAAGTCGTAACCCACACTCAAAGTATTCATTGTAAATGGCGCAGAACCCCTCCAGTGTGCGTAGCTATTGAGAGAAGCAATAAGCCTAGGGGCGTATCTCAAATATGCTACAAACATGGTCCAACTCGTCTTGAGAAAGGATTGAGTTCACAGTAGGATGAAGGATGTGAAACGGATCTGGAGGTTACAGATGAATGATGTGAAACGGGAGGGGGAGAAACAATAGGATGAACCCAAGGAATCTCCTCAAGAACTACACTATCCACGGCCGCTCTTAATTCAGGATCGTGTTCATACGGCCTAACTCTAGGTCTCTCCACCCCAGTCTCCGAATCTGACTCAAATAATATCTCTATAGATCCCAGAGAAGATGCCCAAGATACCATCATCAACAAAAGAAAATGAGAAACAAGAGATGGAGATAGACGTTTAGTTGTAGAAATGGAAAAACTGAGGGAGAGAAGTGCAATTGGCAATGTGACTTTGATCTTCTGATTTAAAATCAAGTGAGTCGGAACGGTTGATAAGACAGAGGTTATAAACCCAAGCACATTCTTGATAGCCATTCCACTTCGGAGACGTGGCCATAAATGTCTTGAGTTATGAGCCAGTTATGACAGCGTCATAACAGCACTTTGCTAGGTGGCAAGTTAGGTTGTCATAAATCCTACCAAGTCTAGATGATAAGGTCTGAACTCCACCCATATGAGATCTGACCTTACCACAAAGGTTCAGATACATCTGAAGGGGCTGGTGATGATGTCCGGACTTACCCTTTCCACGTGTCATTCACAGAACGGCCAAGCATTAAATGCAGACATAGAAATTATAAGGGCCCAGAGCCCCACCCTGTCTCTCAGAGCCGATCTGAACCCTGGAGGAAGATCAATCCGGTTCATTCTCGCCTACCGCAGTTGGTCGTGTGTGCAACGGAGTCAGTCCGTGCGCTCGCCCAAAAATCCCGGGGCTCAAGTAGGTCAGCCAGAGATCATATACCCGTTATTTACACACATGCTCATAATATCAGATAAATGGAAAGAATCCTATGTTATTAAGGCTCCGATTCAAATAATCAAATCACCTTCCGTTCTAGGTTACAAACTAGTTCTTCCGGTAGGTCAAGTTCTCTTCAACCATTTCAAGGTCAATGCTTGCTTCCACACCAATGCCGATTAATCATTTCTTTACCATTGACGCATGAAAGACATTATGCACTCTTGAAAGGGATTCAAGTTGTTGGAAAGGTGTCCTAAACCCAATCGGGTTGGACTGGATCCGACCGGGTCAGGTTGTTTACAGTCTATTTAGTTCATGTAATAACTTTATTATGATTAATAAAAGCACTTATGTTATTATATATTGTTTATTTTCATGTTATTTGTTGTACATATATAGTAACGTCCCTAGTATCAAACTATGATAGACAAACCATGATAGTGATTATGGTTGATGAGATCTCTAATCACTATAACAAGTTTGGTACTTAAATGTCTCTAGTTTTATGTACAGTCAAATGGGACATTGATAGTATAATCAGACTAGCACGTATTGGATGTCTTCTATCTTATAGAAGGTAGGGATAGATCTCATCTATCGAAGTGTAGAAACACTTGGACTGCACGTGGATGTGTATTAGAGAATGCGTACGTTAGACTGACCCACATATATTAAGTGTCACACTATGTGGCGGTTGTGTAATTATCCTTTAGACCGGAGTCTTCAGGGCATCACGGTGTGGATTGTCATGCTTTGACACTATTGAGATTTCCCCTAGCCACGGGGAGATCATGCTGTAGTGATTGGGCGTGATATTGAAGCATGCGGAGTATGCATGATTGGTCGTCCGGGAATCGCGTATCCTATGATTGGGATCGAATATCCGAAATGACCTTCTTATAAGGAATGTCTAGCTCTCGAGAATCTTTGCAAAGTGGGAGTAAATGTGTTATCCTGAGAGAGCATGATATCCAGATTATAAGATACGATCGTTAGTGTATTGACACTCGAGATATGATCGTATGGATATTATTACAGTGATAGGATTGTAAGTTACACGGTAACTGCTTCACATGAAAGGTAGTAGTCATTGCTTTTGACTCTTCCGATGATTGG
The DNA here is from genome assembly GCA_026214975.1 of Gentiana macrophylla. Lineage (NCBI taxonomy): Eukaryota > Viridiplantae > Streptophyta > Magnoliopsida > Gentianales > Gentianaceae > Gentiana > Gentiana macrophylla. Next base: position 132,881,288 of record CM047807.1, on the reverse strand, counting down.
GGGTCACGGTGTGTTGCTAACCGCTATCCCGTGATCGTTAGGCATGAAGGGCATTCTAGTAAATTGCACTTTGTGTCTATGGCCAAATATTAAGAAGCCTATCGGGTCACACACATATGAACATCGAGTCGGATTAAAATGCGGTTATAGTTGATAACCAAATAAGAAAAGTTTATCTCTAGACTATAAAGGTTATATTGATAAATTAATATGGTGGTATTTATTTATTATGAATAAATAAACTACAAGATATTAATTATATACAAATTATATTAATTAAAGAATATTCCGGAAGTCATTTTGTTGACTGTAGGGGCGCCACATTTGATGTGTATAAGATACACTTGGATTGTGCACTTTAATTAATAAGATTACCATAATTATATATAAGATATTAATTGATTTTGGAAAAATAGATTTATGGTAATAAGATAATTATATTCAATATAAGATATTGGCAAAATTAGTTATAATAAAAGAGATAAACCAATTTAGAAGATTTTCCTTATTTTATTGGAAAAATGTTTTCTTCTCCTACACATATGGGGCACCACCTCTAGCTATAAATAAGAGGTGGGGGTCAAGCTCTTTTGTACATCACAATTGCAAGAGCTCATAGTTCTTGTGTAAAATAGAGAGAATCCTATAGTGAGTTTGTGAGAGAGGAAAACGGCCGGTCTAGCAACCGGAGTTTTCCAATAGCAATCAAAGAAGGATTCCAGCGAGGAGTTCATGTGGATTAGCGATAGAGGCCGGACACGTGGACGGCTTGTGCACTGTACTACTCTCCGTTGATGGTCAAAGCAACGATCTTATAGATCATCTAATGTATAACCGTCAAACTACTTAACGTGTTTATTGCATTAAATGAAGAACGATCTAGAAAAAGGAAATCAAATTATAAATTCCGCTGTGTTAAACTAGTGATTTCCTAACACAAGTAACTCCAAACGGAATGCTAAAGGTCCTAATTTAGCAAAGATCATGAAAGGAACTACATATCTAAGGCTTAAGTTGCCTGTCTGCCCAAACCGTCTTACTGCTCTCATTGAAGACGCCTTTAGACATACTTTATATCCAACTTCAAACACTAACGGTCTTCTCCGTATATCTGCCTAGCTTTTCTACCCGCTTTAGCCATCTTGAGGTTGCGACGAACCAGTTCAATCTTCTCTTTGGCTTGTTGTATCAACTCTAGTCCTCTAATCTGTCTGTGTCCCACTTCATCCGAGAAAAATGGTGTTCTACACTTTATTCCATAAAGAGCTTCGAAAGGTGGCATCTGGATGCTGGCGTGGTAACTATCGTTGAGAGCAAACCCTGTCACTAAAAGGTATTCATTCTACAAACCTTGTAATTCTAAGGCATATGCTCTCAATATGTCCACGAGAGTCTGAAGAGTTCTTTCTGATTGTCCATCTGATATCCCGCAAGGCCTAAACAATTGCCTTCTGGTGCTCTCACCTTCTCCCCATAGAGGGTATCAATCATGGTGCTGAACCATGTCCACCAGAAGTCGAAGTTAAACATTGCCAAATAACTGATAATGCCCCAAATGCATACATACCGGACAAATCTGGTTGTATGCAATATAATGTCAAGAATATGGTGAACATGCACTTTGGCGTCCGCCAAGCACCCTTGGTGCCTGCCAAGGCTGTCCCGAATATTAAATAACACTCTGATGCACCTCGGCGCCCGCTAAAACCTTCTTGGCGCCCACCAAAAGTGAACAGAACACTCTTCCTCCATTTGGCATCAGCAACTATATTGGAGTCCGCCAAACCCTGTCAGTACCTGTTGTGCATCATTGATGCCCTCCAACACGAACAAAACCATCATGTGTACTTCTGTTCAAATTGGCGCATGCTAAAGCATGTATGGTGCATGCCAGATGGCGGAAATTAACAAGAACAAGTTCGTTTCATGCCAGGAACATTGCGAATCCATTCGTAAAGATTTCCCAACCTTTTTTTTATGAAATGTACAATTTTATTTCAAAGAACTTGAAGGCCAAGCCATATTACAATGAGTCCGCAAAAAAATGAAAAACAATACAACATCACTGTTCCTATGATCCCCAAGCTTGTCTAAGGTTTCTAGCTCTTTCCACCATTTGAGATATAGAAATGTGAGGCGGAGGGCAACACTCTGCTTCCCCAAAATTCCGTTTGTTACGCCAGTTCCAAATACTATAAACGGTCTCCCTCCAAATATATCTCCATTTCGAGGAATCAAAAGAGGTGCGTGCAGAATGTAGCGACAAGGTAATCCAATATTTGGTTGTCTCAGCAGCAAAAATTAATCTCTGCTAGCAGGATCCTACAACCTTTTCCAAATCGCACTAGGCCAACAACAATCGCGAATAGAATGTAATGAAGTCTCTTCAGCTTGGCCACATAAACCGCATATATTTGAATTCAACACTTGGCAAAGGTATAAATGCGTGTTAACATGTAAATCGTGATGACAGAACATCCAAACAAAGTGATTTCCTCTACTATGGCCCTTTAGACCCCAAATTTCTTTCCCAGTTGGGTCTAAATTTTGTTGGCACCGATTGCATTTGAAGGCAATATCCCTAGCTAAGTGTATGTTGTTCCTTAGAACCATCCCTCCAAACGAGAGTCCCTTCGAGTGCCTCGGCTCCCTCATCAATAATGTCAACCCCACTTATTATACTCATCGACACTGATGAGCCCGCTTGTTTCAAGGGTTGATGAATGTCCCCATATTTAGCATTAAGGATTTCAACCAACAAAGACTTCTTCCCTTTCATGTATTGCCAAGCATGTTTCACTAGAAAAGCTAAATTCATACCTGCCAAATTTTTGAAACCAAGGCCTCTTACTTCGTGATTAATGGGAGGCCACATTAATTTTCATGCCCGAAACACAACAAAATTCTTGCAAGACGGAATCCATAACCAATGCTTCGACTTCACTCGCTTCACCAAATAACATAAGATCATCTGCGAAAAATAAATGGGATATTAGAGGACCATTTTGAGAAATTTTAATTGGCTTCCATAAGCCTCCCGCAACTTCATCTTTGATTTTTCTACTAAGAACTTCCATCACCAAAACAAATAAGTACGGAGCTACCGGATCACACTTTCTAAGTCCTCGTTTCAATTTGAATGAGGGAAGTCGATCCCCATTCCATAGGACTGACATCGAAGCTGAAGTCATACAATGCATTAAAGGACTACAAGATCGTAGGCCTTTTCCAGATCAACCTTAACTATCATCACCCCTTGCTTTCCTTTCTTATTCTGCATATAATGGATAATTTCCTGCGTAAGTATGATGTTTTTGTTGTACCTCGACCCGGGATGAATGCTGCTTGAGTCTTGTCAACAAAATTGTCAATAACCGTGCTTAAACGGTTGCCAAGAACATTAGTGATGATTTTGACGATAACATTCACCAAAGCGATCGGTCGAAAATGAGAACTAACCTCTGGATGATCTTTTTTGGCTATAAGAGATATAACGATCTCATTCAAGTGTGGAGGAAATGTCTCTCGTTGGAAGGCCATGGACACAAAACAAACTACCGACTCTCCTACAATATCCCATCAACGTTTGTAGAATAATAGAGGTAAACAATCCAGGCATGCAGCTCTGTATGATTCCATGTCAAAACAGCAGTTCAATCACGCTTTCACAAACTTCCCGATTCAAAAATCACAAGTCAGCCTCTTCTAGTAATGGTAGCGTATATAGGCAAAATTAGGATTTTAGTCCTCTAATCTTGTTTATTTTGATTTTAGTCTCTCTCTGCTCCGGTGAGGAAAATGGTCCTCTGTTGGCTTTTTTTTTTTGGGATTTTAGTCCTATCCGCTGAAATAGCTGATTGGGCACCGAATCTTTAAAAACGCTTACGTGGCGTTCCTAGTTAGAGGACTATTTTTAAAAATTCCGGTGCCCAATCACTATTTCCGGCGGATAGACTAAAATCCCAAAAAGAAGCCAACTTAGAGGACCATTTTCCTCACCGGAGCAGGAGCAGGACTAAAATCCAAAATAAGCCAAGTTAGAGGACTAAAATCCTAATTTTGCCTAGGGGTTGCCCTTTATCAACAGAACATGGATGACTCGCACAGATTTCTACAAAGTGCTGCTGAATAATTTGCTTTATCTCATTCTCTTCATCTGTCCACGTACCATCTAATCTCTTGAGCATGTGAGTATGTGAGAATTGTTTTCAGATTTGTGCAATTCTGTGATAGTATCTAGTATTCCGTTCCCTTTTTACAAACCATTGCAATTGAGATTTCTGATGCCAAAAGGATTCCCCTTGATCAAGAAGTTGATTATATTCCTCCAACAACTCTTTCTCCAAATTTATTAAAAGACTCGAAGTATTCTGCATCTTGTAGAATATGTTACCAAAAATGACCCTATTCCAAATCGTAGCCGCTTCCATAAATGAATTGATCGTTATCAAAATATCCTCATCCGTTACCCGCCAATTCTTCATAACAAAATCATAAAAATCATTATGTTGTAGCCAAGCATGTTGGAAGTAGACTCGGTTTTTACTCTTTTTTCTCTCAGCAGACGAAAATAAAGTGAGGAGAAGTTGATAGTGGTCAGAGTGTGTTCTAGGAAGATGAGTTATAGACGGCTCCGGAAAAAGATCCATCCAATCATTGGAACACCATCCTTGGTCTAAGCGTTCCATTATCTTCTTTCCCTTGAACATATACCCCACCCAAGTGTATTGCGGCCCTTGAAAAAAAAATCCAACAGATTACAGTTATCAATGAAGGTGCGGAGACTGTCTACATTAATCCCCCCAACAGCTCTACCTACTCTTTTATCCTCTTGACTGATAACCTGGTTAAAATCCCCGATGAGGCACCAAGGTTTTCCATGTACATAACTGATCTCCTCCAAGTATTTCCAGCATTCGTTGCGGATGGCTGGAGTTGGTGGGGCCTAAATCAAAGATAAAATCCACGATACAACATTTTTTTCATCACTGCCAAATTTAAACAATGATTTGTGCTAGGTAATAGGTTAATGTTAAGATAGTCTCCTTCCAAAAGCACCATATCCCACCCTGAAAACCCCTTGCCTCTACAGCCAAGAGATTTAAGAATTTACTGCGTTTCAAGATCAGCTTGGCCCTCATACTAGATGTTCTAGGTTCAAGTAGGCAAAGAAGATCGGGATCATACTTACTTACATAATCCTTAAGATGACGATAGAAGGTCGGTGAGGAAGCCCCACGACAATTCCAAACTAGGAGCTTCATTAAAATGCTGTAAAGTCGGTATTCCTGTCCACCATTGAGTTCTGCCTTGCAAGAGATGGTTTTTATCTCCTGGATCAATTGCCATGGATCGGTTAGCATTTTGGATAACCGGAGGATTCATTTTGACATACGCCAAGTTATCAGGGGAAGTAACGACTCGGCCAACACTACCCTTTGAAGTATTCATATGGTCTACAGGTTGTTGTTGTTGGAGTTGAGAGATCCTATTTGAGACGTCTTGTAAGGATGTTGAAGAGACCCCTCTTTGCAAAATAGAGATGGAATGGCGTTTTGATGACGGTCAAATTATACTCGTAAAAGTCATCAACGTTAACCTTAAATCGAGATTAATAAAATGTATTTTATAATTAAATCACGTGTTATATTGATTATTTAATGTTATGTGATTTATAATTTATAATTTGGTATTTATCCATTTTGTATTATTTAAAAGAGATAATTTGGTATTTATCTGTTTTTATTTATAATTTGGTATTTATCCGTTTTTATTATGATTTACTTTGGGATAAATATTTATTTTGTAGATTGAGATAAATTTTGGAGGATAAATGCAAATGGAAGAATTAAATCTCAAGATAAATCAAAGGAAATTCAAGATAAAGATCGGATAAGCACGGAAAGAGGAGTAAGGCATGACATGAGCCAGCAAGCCAATCCAAAGAGTGGCGCCGACTTGTAGGATGCGCATGAAGGGGGGGCGCATTTCACTTTTAATGATCGGGCGGGAGTTATCTCTTATTAGTTTGATATTTTGAAGTATATCTTTTAATTAGCTTGAACACCTATAAATAGAGCTGTATGAATTTCATTTAAAAGACAACTTTTACACCTTAGACACTTCTCTCAGTTTATAATAAAGTTCTCGGTTTTCCTCAGAGTGGTTTTTATACAAGTTCTGCTATAATGTAAGTTCTTGTATTAAATTCTTCTTTGTTCTTTGTGATTAAGTCCCCAATTATTATTTATCGTTTGAGGTTGTTCGTTCTTCACCGGACGATGTAGATCTAAGGATACGATATGAGGCAGTGGGGATTCCTTGTCTATAAGGATCCACACGCCCAGATTTGTTATCCGGTGACCTATAGATGACTTTGGTATGATCGACAACCGTGTTTTTAGTAAATCTATATAATTGCTTTATGAATCTCCATTTTATCCGCTACGTATGTAGAAATGCTAAGATTTAGTTGTTCGTCGCGTCAATCTAGCCACGTCTTTATGGTGAGGTTGTCCACCTAGAATTTCTTATCTTAGTAGGTATGGCTACGGCTACGTTGCTCGTCTGTTTTAATTAGCGTATGATTAGGAAATACCAATATAGGGCTCCTAGGTCGGCTCATGAATTGATCTTCCGGGACATTCATCGAGATCTAGATCTGTTCTGTATTTGGGAATTGTCGTCACCTAGTTATACGTAAATCATAGATTAACATGAGACCGTGCAGGTAATTGTTAATGGGACGGAGATTGATGCGATCGTCTAGGAAGTACGCCTAATCACAGGAATGTTGTCTAGGTGAGGAATACGGTTAATATCGGCATCCCTAGTTTTGTAAGCGTGCAAGTTATATGAGATGGAGGCCTAAAAAGCGAAGTCACGTAATGTAGCATAGTGATCTAGATGGCCTACCCGGAGCTAGATCTAGTTTTGGGGATGACTCCCATAGCCAATATAAAAGAAATACGAATCGGATTAATAGTTGTCGAGTATCACTTAATTATATAGAATCTCTAGATCCAAACGATAACATAATAATTGGGGAGGTTAATTACGTTGTTTATGTGTTGTGTCGAGTCGTGTCGTGCACCTTTTCTTGTCTTTTGTTGGTCGTAGACCGCCGTCGTGTCCTTGATATGAATGATTAATTGTTTGTATATAAATGACCCATAATTGGTTCCATGTGGTATCGACCTTGATTCGCTATAGCTATACTACGATGGACCTAGTCGTCTTGCTAGTATTGGTTTATGGTGGTCAAGTATTTTATTATCACTTGATCTATGTCATCAAGTTTTTGGCGCCGCTGCCGGGGAACCAACGCTCAATTTTATATATAAATAATTTTTTATTCATGTTAAGTTTTTTGTTTTAGAGTAGCGAGCCTGGTTTTGTTTTCTGGAATTTCACGTGTCTGTTTATCTCCGTATGTTTAATCCATAGGTCTGATAGCAGCATGGGAAACCATGTTAAAATCAGTCTACGGTCCGTTTTGTTCTTCTTCTGTTTGCAGAAACCAAGGAAACAATAATCTGAGTCAGTAATTTTTCGTGGGCGCTGAGAAATAACCCAGCAACATGTGGAGCTACGAATCTGCGATGGGAAAAGCGATGGAAGCAATACCTTTAAAGCACCAAGATGGCTCCGAAAAAAAAATTTTAAGGCTTAAATTCCTCGTGGTATAATGTTGAAGGAAAGGTACTACCTTCTTTGCTTATGATTTACTATCTTTTGGTTTTTTTGAACATAAGTTAGCCTATACATGAACCTGAGTATGAATCTTAGCCCGGAGTGGTTTGTAAGATTAATTTTATTAGTGTGGAAGGTTCTGCCCCAAATCTGTCTCATCTAGAGGGTGTAAGGAAACATGTAATAGTTGAAGGAAGCAGTGAATAAGGAGTTCTTCAGATTTCTACATCCAAGATCTCATTGTCCTATGCATGAGATTGCTTCTACCGCCAGGGAGCAACAATTTGTGTAGTTTAAGCTTTCGCAATCTAAAGAAGACGTTGAGTTTTGAGAGAGCATAATGAAGCAGCATTATAGAGGATATGATTAAAATGGGTCCCTAGGACTAAATCTTCTTAGAATTCACTAATTCCTAAAAGGCGAGCCGAGGTAAGAGCTTTGTATAAATGGTATGGATAAAAGTCGTTTCCTAGGTCTCACAACCAAGGGAAGGATATTAATCCGCAAAAGCGACGAGCCCACCTCACATAGTGCTCAAGGGGTCAACATCGGGCGACCCAAGAAGGATAACTGACAAGGATAATTTTTGAAAAGTCGAGCTGAGGACTTTAAACTCAGAACTACTTCTTTAAAACCCTGAGGATTTCTTTTTAGGATTTTAGGTTTTGTTTTCTTTTAGTTCAATAAGAGTAACGTGACATATGTTGAGGTTTTTTATTTTGCCGTGTTCCGATGGCCATTGGGCTAAGGATGTGCAAAACTTTTTTACTCAATATAGGCCACGTGAAATAAGAGTTTCTTAGGAGAGTCGAGAAATTGCTAAAGAAAATGAAATTTAGCAATCAACCTTAAGATGGAAGCATTAAGAGAGCTTGAGAATTACTGAAATTGTAACAGAGAGTGATTGGTGCGAACAAGAACGCTTTTTGGTCAACCCCCAAAACTTTTTAGAATGGCGATCCGAGTGAAAATCCAAAGTTGTGTGCAATTCGTTCTGCAACTACCCTTATCCTTTCCTTTATACCTTTTCACCCTTCAACCTTTTCGATCCTCTAACCAATCTGCCCCAACAGTTCACATTTCGAACCATTCTTTCATCCCCTCTCTTTCTTTCCATCTATTTCACTCTCCCACCTAACCCAATCCCTTAACCAATACCAACCCAAAACACAATTTCTTACCCACCCTTTATCTTTTCTTACCATCCTTATATATATCTTTTTCTAAACCATTCATACTCTCAACCTCCATTTTGTTTACCAAATACCCTTGTGTTGCGGAATTAGAAATATTGCTAAGTTTTAATCATTATCTTTTATCATTTTGGTTTTCATGATCCCAGCTGGGGTAAGTGTAGCTCTGAACTTAGCTCGATTTTAAAAGTTTTTGGTTCGATCAAAATACAACTTATCTTTCTACCGGAAGTTTTGAATTTCACACTTTTATGCCTATTCCGGCATTTCTAGATGATGAGTTTTGTTCTATACTATCGTACCGATCCGACCTTGTTGATGACGGTGATGACTTTTACGTGATACATTGGGTTATTAGTAATTTCGAGGAGAAGCTACATCTCCCTAAGTTGTTGATATCCAATCCAAGCGTGAAGAGACTGCAATCAGTATCTGATTTAATCTTCTACCAATAGGTCACATTGAATCTGTTATACCTTACCAAGTGTCTCTTTTACGCTGGATTAAATACCTTATTAATCCGGTAAACCTCGTGTTCTCCCACACGGGGTAATGCTTTTTAATCTTTGTCTTCTCCACCCGGTTTTTAGAATATTTAAGCGGTGGAGATTATAGATGAAGACTACCATCTGTAGTTGTTAAGGGTATTTTTATACGATTTATAACGATATATTTTACAATTATTTTCCCCATATTCATATTATTTTCATAGAAATCGAGCTTTATATTGAAATATTGAGCAAATGAGTTTTAAAAGTGTCTAAGTGCAAATTAGGGCTAATTATGTGATTTTATTAGATAAATATCTTTATATATGAGATATTACATTTTGCACGATGTTATCATGAATGTAGGTACGTTTGCATGGCATTGAAGGAGTTTAAACGAGGTTGGGTGAAGCTTTAAGAAGATGGAAGGAAGAAGAATAATTGGAGGTTGAAGTGAAGAAGTTTGGACGAACGTCCAAGGACATGAATGAGCGCTCAACATGCGTAAACGATGGACGGGCGCCCATCACGTTAAACGTCGCCCAAGAGGATTAAAAGGAAGGGATAAATGTGGAATTATCCTTACTAGGGTTTTAGTTTTTATTCCTTAAAAGAAAAGGATAATTATTAAGTCTTAAGTCGGTTTAAACAACATCTATATAAGCATGCATGCGAATCGATGAGCATCATAACCCTGAGACCGTATGTACCAGCAGAATCGAGAGCCGGACTCTCGGTCGACCGAGTGCTCTCTGCCGGTCGACCGAGCCACTTTTATTTTTTTATTTTGTTTTTCATCTGTTTCTGCAACTGAGGATGAGCTAAGCCGTCCTGAACGAGCATGTGAAACCTGTTTCAGCAACGAACTCAATTTCAAGTCTTGGATGTTTTGTAAGTTTAAATTAAAGTTGCTTTCTTTTCTATGTTTATTTGTTATCTTGCAATTTCAATCGAGAGATGTCTTTGCATGTTGATGTTTTCCGTATGACGAGAGTCGGTGTAAACTTGATCACCATAGAAAAGATTAGAGCTTTAACCTTTTTAACGAGAGTTGTTTGGTTAGGAGTCTAGGTTCATCATGAATCACAACTTTAGTTAATTCGTTACAAATTTATCTTAGAAAGAGATTGAGGGATATTATCATCACCGGAAAAGATGAGATTTTGTATGCGTTTATTTTATCAAGTTGTACTTGTTCTACCTTCATGTTTTATGCCGCATGTTAATAGAACTTAGAAATACGAGAGTTGATAAGTTCATTAGATTACCGTGAAGAAGAGTAGCAATAATTATTCCAACAAACGAGAGTTGAGGATAATGTTGTTAGATTAGGGTTTTAAATCCGTATCTTTGCTTCAGATAGATGTTAGTTAAACCGAGAGGTAACCTAATTAATTGCGTGATAAATCGAGAGAGGAAACGATCTTTAGATAAGATTTAAATCCAAGGTAACTTGTGAATAAATGTTTGTACTTCTTATCACTTTCGGTGAGGTGATGGTTGCGGGAATTGGTGGATCGTTGCTTGTTCGTTTTAATTATTTTCGTTTGTTTTATTTTCGTTTTGGTTTTATTAGTTAAGTTCGCAACGATCTTTCCTGGCTTTGGACTGACAATCCTCTGTCCAGTTTATCTTTTCGTTTTTAGTTGTTTTAGGTTTAGAAATAAATAGTAATGACAAATTAGAATAATTAATTAAACTAGATTCAACAGCCCAATTCCCTGTGGATCGACCCCTTACTTATTCCGCTTTACTAGCAATTACCCGGTATTCGGCCGGTTAGGAGTTAGTTTTGCATATATAGGTTAGGGTTTATAAATTGTTTTTGTTTAATGATGCAAAACCATCCAAACAAAGTGGCGCCGTTGCCGGGGAATAGGTGTCATGTTGAATCTGATCTTGTTATTTCTCGAGTTTGTTACGTTTATTTTTTGTTTTAATAAAAGTAGCGTTTACCAAATCGAGAGTTTTTATTTTGCCGTGTTTCGATGACCATAAGGTTAAGAATGTGCAAAAGTTTTTACTCGATTTGTTTAAACGTGAAGTATGTGTTTATGTGTTTTCCGATCTAACCTCTTTGTGCTTTAATTGAAAGTGGTCATTGTGATCTCGTGTTAATATGTGTTTTAAGTTTTTAGGGTTTGTCTGCGCTTTCTCGCTGCTCTGCTGTGTATTCGTTGTATGGACGAAGCGCTCGAGTTAGTGAACGCCCGCCCAGCTTTTAGCTGCGCAGTAAACGAGCGCTTGAAAGTATTGGGCGCCGTCCGCTCAAATATTTTCGACTGCTCGTTTAAAGGACCGCACGAGCGTCCTATGCTTTCGAACGTCCGCCTGGTTGGTTTTCAAGTCAAACGAAGCGTTTGTTTTGCTTTGAACGCCGTCCCAAAGCTGTATTTTGAGGTGAACGCCTGTCGTTGTCTTTGAACGCCGCCAGTGAGTCCAGGTTTTTCTTGATCTCATTCCTAATGCTTTTATTTAGTATGGATTGCTTACATTCGAGCATCTGTGGCCTATTTATTTTTACATAGATGTCCCGAATATGAATGTTATACCTTTCCATCTATGAATTCATGCTAAGTAAATGATCTTATTCCTTATACATGATTCATCTATGCAAGTTATAGTTACCGCTCGGTTCTCGTATGCTATAACCGGTCTTCGTGTTAATTAGTAGCTAATGTCGGTTTCAGATGCTACATACCGCCGTGATGAATCTTGTGAGCTTTGAGACTTATGTGCTTCCTTGTTATTTTTATAACTCATTTGGGTAGTAATCGCGGTTTTCCGTTGCTACGATGGAAACCTTATGCGTTATATCCGCTTAGTATAGCTAATCGTTGGTTTTCCATAATGCTATCACCTTTGATGAGTCTTAAGGCGCCGTTTACATCGCAAGTAATGAACAAAGACTGCTGCGTTTATCGTAACTCGTCATTATTTGGTAGACGCTTTATTATATACATGTCGTCTTTGCAAATGAGTGGGCTAGTTTTCTTTCTTTTATTTTCTTTTATTTTTGCATATCATTTAGTTGCATGTCATCTAGTTGCATTGTTTTTCTATTATTTTTCTTGAGGGTAGTTACTGTCGGCTTGCCGTACGCTACCATTTTTATTTTATGTCCTTCATTTTCTGATTCTGTACGGGCCGTAGTCACTGTAGAGTTGTCTGAGCCAACTTGCTCAGCCTGAGCCTGTCAGCTTTTTATTTTATTAGAATTGCATATCATGTAGGCTGCATTGTAGTATATTTTCATGTAGTTGCACCTAGCCTACTGTTGTGTAATGTTCCATGTATATGTATTCCATCTTTATATGAGCTTAAATTTGAAATATCTCTATATCTCCTTTTCCATGTGCTTTATATATGTAATCTTTTCTTTTTCCCCGTAGACTCTTTTTGCACTGATCAAGTCTGCAGGATATTTTTGATAGCTATTGTGCACTTTCACGATGAATCCAGGTTTACTGATGATGCTCCACGCCTCTTGAGCTATGCAAAGAATTTTGGTTTTTACCGATTTTTCCGGGATTGCCAAAGATCCAATCGACTAAGTTCTCTAATTTATTATTTCTGCACAACTTGAGGACAAGTTGCAATCTAAGTGTGGGGGAGAGGATGGTTTATATGTATCTATGAGTCGTTTGCTCAATTTCTATTATATTTCTATGAAAAGTGCTTAATTTTTAAATTTTTGTTTTGTCCCAAGTGAACAAATGCATATCTTTGTTCGAGTTCTTATATCATCGGTGCATTATTTTGCATATTTAGTAAATTTAGTTGTTTCACCCAACACTATTTTTCACGTGCCATAGTAGATGATGAGCTATGTTTTTAAGCCATACCCATTTGATTAGAGATTTTTGATGATTATCGCATGATTCTTTGCTTCCATACGAATTTTGAAAATTTTAATAGTTTGTATTTAGAGTTAAAGTATGACATACTGTGAATATCTGAAGGTTTGAATATGATAAATGACACGTAACTATTGCGCTTTTGAAATGAAGTGAATAAGTGAAGTTGTTTTTAAATTATAAATGTGTGTGTCGAAAGCTGGTCGATGATTTGAGTGAGGTAGGTCATACCACATATGTCCTATACCACTATGATGACCAAAAGCTCACGGCGCAGCTTAGAAAAAGCACCTTATGATTGGAGTAGGTAGGGGATTAGCGGGAAATGTCCTATTCTGCTATGAGGGCAATAGCTCATTCTGATGTGTGTTTAAGTGAAATAATTAAATCAACTTATGAGAATAGTGATATGAATTAAACGAAAGACTTAGTTATCGTCGATCTTATCCCAGTATAAACTGAAAGATATGTTGTAGGGACTATCCTCTGAGTATGTCAAAAAGGTCTTAAATACCCTCTATCATTCTTTCCGGGGTTTGTATGTTTTGTGAGGTGCATGTTAAAATCGTTTTTATATTTCTAATTTAAATGGGATGTTGGCTAGTTTTGCTTGAATTAATTTCAAATGTGGATTTAGTGGAAATTTATTATGGCTATGCACACACTCACTTGGGTGAACCTCTAAACTATTGAATATGCTTTATGGTAGCTAAGATGTTTATTTGTCTCAAGCTATGATTATGTTTTGTCTTGCTCGGGACGAGCAAGGTTTAAGTGTGGGGGGTGTTGTTAAGGGTATTTTTATACGATTTATAACGATATATTTTACAATTATTTTCCCCATATTCATATTATTTTCATAGAAATCGAGCTTTATATTGAAATATTGAGCAAATGAGTTTTAAAAGTGTCTAAGTGCAAATTAGGGCTAATTATGTGATTTTATTAGATAAATATCTTTATATATGAGATATTACATTTTGCACGATGTTATCATGAATGTAGGTAATGCTTTGCATGGCATTGAAGGAGTTTAAACGAGGTTGGGTGAAGCTTTAAGAAGATGGAAGGAAGAAGAATAATTGGAGGTTGAAGTGAAGAAGTTTGGACGAACGTCCAAGGACATGAATGAGCGTTCAACATGCAGAAACGATGGACGGGCGTCCATCACGTTAAACGTGCGTCCAAGAGGATTAAAAGGAAGGGATAAATGTGGAATTATCCTTACTAGGGTTTTAGTTTTTATTCCTTAAAAGAAAAGGATAATTATTAAGTCTTAAGTCGGTTTAAACAACATCTATATAAGCATGCATGCAGAACGATGAGCATCATAACCCTAGAGACCAGAAGCAGCCGCAGAATCGAGAAGCCGGACTCTCGGTCGACCGAGTGCTCCCGGCCGGTCGACCGAGCCACTTTTATTTTTTTTTTTGTTTTCATCATCCTGCTTCAGCGAGGATGAGCTAAGCCGTCCCGAACGAGCATGTGAAACTGTTTCAAAGAACGAACTCAATTTCAAGTCTTGGATGTTTTGTAAGTTTAAATTAAAGTTGCTTTCTTTTCTATGTTTATTTGTTATCTTGCAATTTCAATCGAGAGATGTCTTTGCATGTTGATGTTTTCCGTATGACGAGAGTCGGTGTAAACTTGATCACCATAGAAAAGATTAGAGCTTTAACCTTTTTAACGAGAGTTGTTTGGTTAGGAGTCTAGGTTCATCATGAATCACAACTTTAGTTAATTCGTTACAAATTTATCTTAGAAAGAGATTGAGGGATATTATCATCACCGGAAAAGATGAGATTTTGTATGCGTTTATTTTATCAAGTTGTACTTGTTCTACCTTCATGTTTTATGCCGCATGTTAATAGAACTTAGAAATACGAGAGTTGATAAGTTCATTAGATTACCGTGAAGAAGAGTAGCAATAATTATTCCAACAAACGAGTTGAGGGATAATGTTGTTAGATTAGGGTTTTAAATCCGTATCTTTGCTTCGTATAGATGTTAGTTAAACCGAGAGGTAACCTAATTAATTGCGTGATAAATCGAGAGAGGAAACGCATCTTTAGATAAGATTTAAATCCAAGGTAACTTGTGAATAAATGTTTGTACTTCTTATCACTTTGGGTGAGGTGATGGTTGCGGGAATTGGTGGATCGTTGCTTGTTCGTTTTAATTATTTTCGTTTGTTTTATTTTCGTTTTGGTTTTATTAGTTAAGTTCGCAACGATCTTTCCTGGCTTTGGACTGACAATCCTCTGTCCAGTTTATCTTTTCGTTTTTAGTTGTTTTAGGTTTAGAAATAAATAGTAATGACAAATTAGAATAATTAATTAAACTAGATTCAACAGCCCAATT
The DNA here is from genome assembly GCA_026214975.1 of Gentiana macrophylla. Classification (NCBI taxonomy): domain Eukaryota; kingdom Viridiplantae; phylum Streptophyta; class Magnoliopsida; order Gentianales; family Gentianaceae; genus Gentiana; species Gentiana macrophylla. Next base: position 132,865,697 of record CM047807.1, on the reverse strand, counting down.
CCCTGTGGATCGACCCCTTACTTATTCCGCTTTACTAGCAATTACCCGGTATTCGGCCGGTTAGGAGTTAGTTTTGCATATATAGGTTAGGGTTTATAAATTGTTTTTGTTTAATGATGCAAAACCATCCAAACAGTAGTTGCTTGTTTATTTTTCTTTCTATTTAGTATTTTTCTTTTTGCGTCTATATATATATATATCATTTTTTTAGAATTCGTGTCTGAACGAGTCGTTTTAACTCTTTGGTTTTCCTTGTCATTGGTTGTATGGAATAAAGTGGCTTAATTTGTTTTTGGATATTTTATCTCTAATTACTGCAACATTATTTTATAACTTCCATTGACATGTTATTAACGGTTTCGTGGAGTTTCTATTTGGTTTACTTAAACAGGTTTTCACTTGCTTCTCCACGACGTGCTTGGACTACTCCGATGTTCTGCATCTACTTGAGAGCCGTTTCCAGAGCTAAGTCTTTTTCTTAAATTCTCATTTTTATTTGTCATTGGGGAAAATGCCATGTTTAAGTGGGCGGTAGGAGACTTAGCTATGATATGTTATAATTGAAAATTGAATGAAACGGTGAAAAATTGAAAAAATTGAATAAATGCCATATTATATCTCGTACCCTTAGAATTGTGAGTTCCTAGCCAAGAATTGATAGGAAAGGAACCAAGTTGTATGAGTACGTGATCATTTTATACTTATGTGAATGTAGATTTAAGGATATTCACGCCGATTGTTGCAAGTAGTTATTTATTATTCGATTACTCAATCTTTGAATCGAGTTTTACCGCGCAAATTATACTAACTGAAGAATTATGTGTACATTGCATAGTTGATTGGTTATGTAGACTTAGTGTCGATATTTATCTGCTGATGTATTCCTATCTTCTGGCCATCAAAGCGGAGTAATAAGCTTGAGAATAATCTGTGTTTTGACAAAGCATTAAACACTGGGCTTGTAGTAACATTACCAAAGTAGCCTCGCGCTTCTGGTAATATTCAATGCTATTGACTCATCCGTGAGAGGAGGATTCTTGCAATGCATACTTTACTTTTAAAGCAAGTTTCTTTCTTGAGATGTGTTAATGCTTGAAAATATGAAAATATGAGAAAAAAATTCAACTTTTAAGTGGCTTTGAGTATTTTTCTCGGTCTCCAAGTCCAAAAACCTCTTAGATAACGCTCTTGCTTATTGCACCATGTCTTTACCCATTGTGAGGCTTAAGAAGTGGGAATACTGATGTTGGTAGGTTGAGATTGCGAAGTTAGCATAAACTTTAATCTTTCCACGAATATATAAAACTGAATGCACATGCACACATCACTTCGGTTAATGGCGAGTAGTGAATAATGAATATCTTATGAGCATGAATGGTATGAGTTGACTCAAGTTTCTTGTGTAAGTATGATTTGACGATGGAAAATGTTGTCTTAGGGAATGACTTATTGATGCTTTGTTTGGGACGATCAAAGTCTAAGTGGGGGGTAGTTGATGACGGTCAAATTATACCCGTAAAAGTCATCAACGTTGTCCTTAAATCGAGATTAATAATATATATTTTATAATTAAATCACGTGTTATATTGATTATTTAATGTTATGTGATTTATAATTTATAATTTGGTATTTATCCATTTTGTATTATTTAAAAGAGATAATTTGGTATTTATCTGTTTTTATTTATAATTTGGTATTTATCCGTTTTTATTATGATTTACTTTGGGATAAATAATTATTTTGTAGATTGATATAAATTTTGGAGGATAAATGCAAATGGAAGAATTAAATCTCAAGATAAATCAAAGGAAATTCAAGATAAAGATCGGATAAGCACGCAAAGAGGAGTAAGGCATGACATGAGCTAGCAAGCCAATCCAAAAAGTGGCGCCGACTTGGAGGATGCGCATGAAGGGGGGGCGCATTTCACTTTTAATGATCGGCCGGGAGTTATCTCTTATTATTTTGATATTTTGAAGTATATCTTTTAATTAGCTTGAACACCTATAAATAGAGTTGTGTGAATTTCATTTAAAAGACAACTTTTACACCTTAGACACTTCTCTCAGTTTATAATAAAGTTCTCGGTTTTCCTCAGAGTGGTTTTTATACAAGTTCTGTTATAATGTAAGTTCTTGTATTAAATTCTTCATTGTTCTTTGTGATTAAGTCCCCAATTATTATTTATCGTTTGAGGTTGTTCGTTCTTCACCGGACGATGTAGATCTAAGGATACGATATGAGGCAGTGGGGATTCCTTGTCTATGAGGATCCACACGCCCAGATCTGTTATCCGGTGACCTATAGATGACTTTGGTATGATCGACAACCGTGTTTTTAGTAGATCTATATAATTTCTTTATGAATCTCTATTTTATCCGTTACGTATGTAGAAATGCTAAGATTTAGTTGTTCGTCGCGTCAATCTAGCCACGTCTTTATGGTGAGGTTGTCCACCTAGAATTTCTTATCTTAGTAGGTATGGCTACGGCTATGTTGCTCATCTGTTTTAACTAGCATATGATTAGGAAATACCAATATAGGGCTCCTAGGTCGGCTCATGAATTGATCTTCCGGGACTTTCAGCGAGATCTAGATCTGTTCTGTATTTGAGAATTGTCGACACCTACACCGTGCAGGTAATTGTTAATGGGACGGAGACTGATACGATCGTCTAGGAAGTACGCCTAATCACAGGAATGTTGCCTAGGTGAGGAATACAGTTAATATCGGCATCCCTAGTTTTGTAAGCGTGCAAGTTATATGAGATGGAGGCCTAAAAAGCGAAGTCACGTAATGTAGCATAGTGATCTAGATGGCCTACCCGGAGCTAGATCTAATTTAGGGGATGACTCCCATAGCCAATATAAAAGAGTTACGAATCGGATTAATAGTTGTCGAGTATCGCTTAATTATATAGAATCTCTAGATCCAAAGGATAACATAATAATTGGGGAGGTTAATTACGTTGTTTATGTGTTGTGTCGAGTCATGTCGTTTAACTTTTCTTGTCTTTTGTTGGTCGTAGACCGCCGTCGTGTCCTTGATATGAATGATTAATTGTTTGTATATAAATGACCGACAATTGGTTCCCTGTGGGATCGACCTTGATTTGCTATAGCTATACTACGATGGACCTAGTCCTCTGGCTAGTATTGGTTTATGGTGGTCAAGTATTTTATTATCACTTGATCTACGTCATCAAGTTTACCTTGCAGGGATACGTTGTTGTTGTCGATGGGGTATTCTTTCCGTTTGTCACCAAGATTACGAGAAGGACCTGAAGTATGTCATGAATTTTTGGTCTGTGAAGATGCTGACTGCTTTGTTGGCTCTTTTGTCCATGATTTCATTGTCAAATCTGGTTTGGATACAGCAGATATCTGGGGGGAAGAACCATACAGAGGGACGGATTCCATTCATTGTTTCATCACTTCAATTTCGCTGACATTTTCACCTTCCTTATCCGTATTAAAATCCTGCTCCTCTGTCTCTGTTGCTAGGATGTCAAATTGTGACCCTAAAGTTCTGTCCTTCTCCATAAATTGAGGTCCATTTCCAAAAGTATTTGTGTCTTCCTTGTTCCCCGTTCTCTGTTTTTGTGCTTCTCTATTACCATTACCATTTTTGCCCCTATTTGAGTTCCTCATTCTCGTTTGAGTAAAAATCCACGGCCCAAAGGGTCTCTCCGGTGTTGGGCCTGCTTTTGCCGGAGGTGATTTATTAGTTTCTTGCTGCAGATCAGCGTTCTTCTTGGATGGGCATTCCTGGCTCTTGTGACCAAATCTACCACACTCAAAACAAATCATCTGTAACCCTTCATACTCAATTTTGAGTTTATGTCCATTCATCACTATATGGGTATCCCAGATTCGCTCAAAATCTACTTCGATACAAATCCTTGCAAACCTCACCCTTGAGGATACCTGCGTGTAGAGATCAGTTTTATCGGCCTACCAATTTCTTTCGCAAATTCCTCCAAAGTTTGTTCCTCAAACATCTCATGTGGTATTTGACGTATACGGATCTAGATAAGGGTGGACGTAATTTTCTCATTTGAAGGAATCAAGAATGGATGCTGTTTGGTATTTGACGTAAACGGATCCAGATAAGGGTGGACGTAATTTTCTCATTTGAAGATATGAAGAATGGATGCCATTTGGAAACAGCTACGTAATGGCCCTGTATAACCCATTACCATTCATCAACGTAGATTCGTAGTCTACTCTGTTCGTGAATCGAACGACAAAATAGCCAAGGTCCAAATCAATGAGTTTAATTCCTCCCTGCTTACACCACAGAGCCAACAGTACAGAACTTTATACGAGACATTTTGTCCCAATACCTTAACAATTAGATCCCTTCTCCATGGCATCCAGCAGCTAATAGATTCATAACCTGGACCTAATCACAATCCCGAGCAAGTAGTGATAATAAATCGTGCACAAACAAAAACAATTTAGCTCATACCAGCTGTCTATCTAAATCTCAACTCCCTAATACTGCACTTTCTACTCAAAGGACGATAACACAGACAAAGAAATGCAGCTGTGTATGAGCATTTCCAATAGTGCCTTCTAACAAATTATTTACATTATAGACTAAAACATCACGATTCTCCAACTTACATACTGTTTATATATTCCTTATTTGTGGTGATGACTAAAACATCAATAATCCATATAGCTTTTTTTTAATAGATAAAATTAAAATTTTGACATAACACTGTATAAGTCTAGCGGTGTGTGTTCAAAGAGGTGAAAAAGAGTTCAGATTCAACCTCTAACTATCCGTGTAAGGTTTTTTGTGGTGGGAGAGTATTTGAGTCAACGTTGTCACAAATAATATTATTTGCGTCAGCCTTAAATCCAGTTTCGTCACACCTTTTTTTGCGTCCACCTGGTGACTCAAAAAGTATCTTTTGCGTCAACAATTTGTTGACCCACAAACAATCGTCTCAAAAACCCCAATTTTTTGTAGTGATTACGGGGAGGTGGAAGATCGGTTGAAAGTAATTGGTCAAGAGAGGGAAGGTCATCAACCATAGGTTGAGTTGCAAACAGAAAAATGTCCTCGACGAAAGCGTCACGAGATGTATACAACCGAGCTTCAAATAATCATAGCACAGATAGGCACTTTGAGTGAGGGAATAACCGAGTTAAACACACGGTAAGGAGGAGGATTCCAGCTTATGTTGGGTATAAGGCTTTATCCAGGGGTAGTAGAGACAACCAAAGACACGCAGTTTTGAGTAATTAGGGGAAATGGAGTGCAGTTTCTCATAGGGCGAGATCATGTTCAGGAATTCGGTAGGCATACGATTAATCAAATAAACAACAGCACCGACAGTATAGGACCAATAGGTGATGGGAACGGAAGCATGATTTAGAAGGGTGGGGGCATTTTCAACTATATGTATGTGGCGGCTTTTTGAAATGCCGATGTGTTGGGGTGTGTGCGGCGGAGAAGGGTGATGAGCGATACCGTGGGCACTAAAAAAGGACGTAGGGCGATGTACTCACTACCATTATCAGAATACACAATTTTGATAGATGTGGAAAAAGCTTTTCAACATAGGGCTTAAAGTTTTAAGATAGTGTGTGGACATAATATTTCGGGACATGGGGTAAAGCGAGTAAAGTGATCCACGAAAATAATATAATACTTAAAACCATCAACGAAGTAAACAGGAGCTGTCCATACATCAAAAAACACAATCTCAATGGGGGTGTGGAACGTAAAGTAGAGCCAGAAAATGGAAGCCGATGACATTTATTACTTAAACAATCATTACAGGGAAAAGTAACAACAGAATTGAGTTCCAAATAATTATTTTTAGCTAGATGCTGAATAATTGGAAATGCAGGATGTCCACAACGACGATGCCAGGTAGAGGTGGACGTCATGTTAGCAAAAAATGCAAATAAAGGTCTAGAGGGCCAGACATAGACCCCATCCTTAGCCTGACCCTGGTGAAGGAAATTCCATGTGTTCGATTCCTTCACCAAAAAGGAATCATGTAATAATTCAATGGTTACGTTACTGTCAGAACAAAATTTGGAGATTGATAAAAGGTTTTGAGAAATCTGGGAAAGACACAAAACATTAGATAAATGGAAAGAAGAAACAGATGAATCTCCAATATAACTAATAGATAGAGTACGACCATCGCCAATAATAATATTTTTCGAACTTGTATACGGAGCATGCGGCGATAGGAGACTGAGATCGTGCATCCTGTGGTGAGAAGCACCACTATCAAGTAGCCAGGGGGTGGTGTCTTGAGCTAGATTAGCTTGGGGAGGAACTGGCCCAGAGTTATTGGTGGAAGGACTTGAGATCTACTGAAAAAAATGGGTAAGTGGGACAGCATTTGGCAGAGTCTCCCTGGACTACACATAACTGAAACATACCTAAATATGGACGAGGGGGGACGAGCATTGGGGGGTACGGATTGGGAGCTGGATAGGTAGAAGGGGGATACAGGCTGGGAGCTGCATTCAGGGAAAGGATGAGGGGGATGGTTGGCGGTGGGGGTGAGAACGGAAGAGCGGGGAGGGTTACCTGAAGGATGACGAGGTAAATTGTATGGCCGTGGAGTATAGTGTGCTGCAAAACCTGTGTAATTCGGAATGGGTTGATGAGACAGAAAGACAGCTTCGTGATTAAGCAACTTCTCATGAGGTTCTTCGAATGTAATAAGTGAGTCCCGAGCTTGCACGGCACGTGACGACTCGGCATATTCTGGCCCCAAATTATTCAGAATCCACGACATCTTCGGGATCAACCTTCGCACCAAGTGCTGTAAGTTCATCCACCTTTCTTTTTATAGAGGACATATACGCAGAAATAGACAAATTACCTTTCATTGTGGACTGAAGGTGATGTTTCAATTGTTTGATAAGGCCACGGCTTGGCTTTCCGCAGGTGTCTTCCAACGCCACCCATGATTCTCGAGAGGAGTTGGTGTGTTGGATTATGTGCGTAAATCATCAGATAAAGACCCCAGTAGAACATTGACAATGAGATCCTCTTATCGGGACCATAAAGAAAATTCCAGATTCAGAGTGGTTTCCATCAATGGTTAGGACCGGGTAAGGAGCCGTCTTTGTGTCATTAATAAAACCGAGAAGAACACAGAAAGTAGACTTGTGTTTTGTAATTTCTAGGAAACATAGTTGGACGAGATGAGCTTTAGGGGAGCATGGAAGGCTGGGTTAAGAGCAATTTCAGACACGGTGGAGTTTACGGTAGCAGCAGAGAGGAGAAGTGGATGAGGAATCAGCTGCAGACATAGTGGGGTTGGAAGGAAGATGTTGGCTGAATGCCTTTGGGGATCATAGTCGGAAGAGGGAAGCAGGGACGGGAGAAGGACGAAGGGAAGAAGAAATGAGGAGGGGGATCGGGAGAATTAAATTCTCAAAGGCTCTGATACCATATTAGATATTTTGTGAAATGTATTTTCACTGATTTCAAAGCATTAGGTACAATATGTATTTACGTACGGTTATGGGAGCAATCTCGGAGATTCTGGGATCATCTGCAATAAATACAAAATATTCGTAATAATTAAAAAAAATATACAACAAATATACACCATCTCCTAATGGAACGTTCCATCAATTATTTTATTGAATCTTCATAAAAGTGTTCCATGATCTTTCGCAGTGAAGTAGAAACAATTTTTGTAGAGGAAATTAGATCAAATAGAAACCAAATTATGATTCTTTTTGTGGATAAGAAGCAATTTTGTAGATACCACAAATCCCTTATGGCTTTCCATTATTTCTCTTCATCCTTATGTATCCCTTATCACCCCATATGTGTCCCCATGAGTTCTTTACTATGACGTAATCCATACTCTTTAATGTATCATTTCCAACTGCTGCCACTCCATGATCTAGATCAGTTCCACAATGTCCATAATAAAACACCATATGTTGAACCTCAATTATATTGTGCAAGTGTTATGAGAGATTGCTCACACTTGAGGGGGGTGTTGGGAGAGATTCTCTAATTTATAAGAAAATATATTAGCATATTTACCATCACCAATAGGTTTTAATACAACGGTAAGCGCTTGATCTTAACATGGTATCTGAGCGGAAGGTCTTGGGTTCAAACCCCGCTGCAAACATTAATTTCCCCCATTTATAATGTGTAAGTGTTGGGCTGGCCTAATGTGCAAGTTGGTTCAGGTTTGTTGTGTGCTTGGTTGGCATAACCTTGATATGAGCCCACACTTGAGGGGCATGTTGAAATGTATAAAGAAATATAGTAGCACATTTACTCCCACCAATTGGTTTTAGTAGAATGGTAAGCGCTTAATCTTAACATGGTAGCAGAGCCAGCGGTCATGAGATTGAACCCTGGTGTGAACATTATTTAAAAATTGTGCAAGTGCTGGGACAGATTGCCCACACTTGAGGGGGGTGTTGGGAGAGATTGACAACACTCTTAAATAAAAATTGCCCATAAATAGTAGCACCTTTACTACTACCAATTAGTTTTAGTACAACGGTAAGCGCTTGATCCTAACATGGTCGGAGCCAGAGGTCATGAGATCGAACCTTGATGTGAACATTATTTATATTGTGCAAGTGTTGGGAGAGATTGCCCACACTTGAGGGTGCGTGTTGAACCGCAATTATATTGTTCAAGTGTTGAAAGTGATTGCCTACACTTGGGAGAGATTCCCCACACTCTTAAATGTATAAGGAAATATATTAGCACCTTTACCAACACCAATTGATTTTAGTAAAACGATAAGCGCTTAATCTTAACCCCCTACAATATTAGGGGTAATTCATTCATTAAAGATCAAAAATTATATACGGGTAAAAAGTTTACGATCACAATAGTCTGTCTAATAGAAAACAATTTCTACCTAAAAACATACCCCCTTGGAGAATTGAAAATCTCTGCCTGTAATAAAAAAGGGGGATAGGAGAGAGAGGGAGAGTGAGAGAGAGAGGAGGGTTCTTCTTTCAGGAGGCTTGCAAGGGAGACTAAGAGTGGCAGAAGAAGCGCGAAGGTCAGCTGGTATGGGGATCTAAAGAAGGTGGCTCATTCTTACTACTTCACCAACATCCCGAAAGATTTATGTGAGAAATATTTGTGGCAAACTTTCGATAGATTTGGTAAAGTTCTGGACATCTTCATCTGAAAATGAAAGAATGGAAAAAGGAAAAAAATTTAGTTTTGTAAGATTCAATAAGGAAGGGCTCTTATCAGCATTACACAAGAATTTAGAGAACGTCTGGATTAATTCCTATTAGGTTTACCTGAGATATTAAAGCGAGTATCCTATTAAGAGGACTTCGGCAATCTCGATTGGAATCCCCAAGAAAAAGAGAATCAACATAAAGATGAATTCAGATAGAACTCCTGGAAAAAGTTACGCCAACGTCCTCAAAATCTATCAGATAATTTTTGTCCGAATGTAATTAACGTGTCTACTGGTGACCTTCATGATCATGACTCAAGAAAATGCGCACTGGAGCTTTTTACAAGTGATTTGGAAACTCAATGGTTGGATGCTGGGTTTTTGGCATATTAAAATCATTGGATTTCATCAACTCCATCGAGAAATCATTATCAGATGAAGGATTCGAGGACTGCCTTGTAAAAACCCTAGGAGGAATGCATATTCTTATCGAATGTGAGAATTTATGTCAGCATAATAGGCTTCTCTTAAATGGGGATTCTTGTCTTGGAGATTGGTTCGTATGGGTGGGTCCATGGTCAAGTGACCCGCAACAAACTGGTAAGGTCGTTTGGCTGGGGTGCAGGGGAGTTCCTTTGAGTGTTTGGAACTGGAAAACATTCCACTCCATCGGAAGACTATTTGGGGAAGTAATGGAGGTTGACGATAATAGATATCGTCTAATGTATGATCCAGGCCGAAATTACTCTTAGAACGATTTATCAAGAACCTTTAACAATGGGGATGGTGATTGTTGTTTGTTTCAGACTGAGCCTGAGAGTTAGTTTCTCTCAAGTTGCCTATGTATCCAATGTGTAATTGGAATCAAGTCTCTCATGGTTCCTTAGGGTTTAGTTATATAGGGGCGTCTCGCCTCACATTCCTTGCTCTACAAGTATATAATCTATTTCTTGGTCCCTAAGGATTAATTCGAGTAAATCCTTTTGATGAGGGATAATTTAGACTGTATTTAAATTATAAGATCAATGTCCTATAATCACGGGATTCTTCCCATCATTATCCTATTATATAGGCAAATGTGTGAATCATCACTATAAGGAAAGACCCAGATGTCCTGCGTTGGGGTCCCCAGGTCGTCTCGACCTGGGTTGCACAACCTGCCCACTGTTATGACCGAGCTGCCCTACGGTGGTCTGGTTGGGAAGGGCAACGGTAGACTTCCCACGTGGGGTCAGGCCTGGACAACATGGGGGCCTCTGGCCTCAACGCTTCCTTACTTACTTATTACAATGTCATTCTCTGAATGACACGTGGCTAGGTCTACCCCGGCCATGGTCATAAGCCCCCCAGGTCTGACCAGACTTCTTGAGGATAGGGCAGACCAGACTTAGGCGGGGCGCAGCTTGGCTATTTCACAGTGTTAGGGTTCGCCTTGCCACGTGGCCGCGTTACCGTCAGTAGTTAACTAGACACAGAAAACGAAGTGTCTCCGCATACGCCTTAATGATTGTCACTTTTCCCAATACCGTTTTTAGGACTTATAACCTTCTAGTCGCGTCACGTCTCCTCATACGTTTCAAGTTTATTCACTATTAAATCAGAAAGCGGAGACTACCAAATGCCATTTCACTATTAAATCCTGCTTCCAAACCCTTAATCAATCGTAGGGGATTGAACACATGGTTTTAGCCCTCTGGCATGATCCATCTTATTCCGGTCCATCATGCTCCTCCGGAACTTCTAAGTTTGTCCTGACTCTAAAAGCGCATATGGCATTGAAATCCCAAGCCGTTTGTCATGGCATCAACTCTAACATAACCAAGAGTGACTTGGCCTCTATCTGTAAGCATTATAAGATAGAAAATCCATTATATGACCCAAAAATCCCTGCTCCCGGTGTGTACGCTTATCAAGCTCCGGAAGGTTATTACGCCATCTACCGGGACCAACTCATTTATGGTTTGAGGTTTCTGGTGTGTCCCACGATATTGGCCTTCCTAGAGCACTATGGCTTGGGGGTAGCCCAAGTCATACCTAATGGTATATGGGCCATAGTGGGTTTTGCCATGTGGTGCCGGTGTACCAACATCCCCTTCACCCTTAAGTATTTCCAGCTCTTCCACTAGTGTAAGCAGGTGCCTGACCAGGCTGGGTACTAGTGTTTTTCGCACCCAGGAGACTTCCTGAAGGACGTCCAGTTCATTGATAAGGGAGAGACCTCTTATACAAACAGGAAGTGTCGGTTTTTCTTCATTTGTCATGAGGTGGACCTTAACCTGGGTAGATGGAATACAGCCGACCTGGGTAGCGATCCTTGGCCCATAGACGTCGACAAAAAACTAATAGATGATATCCAGAAGAGTTGCATTTATATCGGCATAAAGAAGTACTCTTCTGCGTTGATTGAATCTGCAAAACTGCGAAATGCTGTCTCTGATCCCTACCAGGAGCTGAGTAAAGAGGAATATGAAACCTGTAGGGTCTTTATGTTTGTTATGTTCTCTTTTTTTTGGGTCACAAAATACTTGTATTAACTCTTCTGTCTTATTGCTTGCAGTTTCCAATTTTGACGAGTTCCTAGCTGATGTTGCTGGGGAAGAGGAGGTTCCTATAGATGCTTAGCCTGAGCAGGATTCTGAGAGGACAGTGAGTACTGACTTGGCCGTAGCTCGGTCTGCCGGGAACGTGCTGGATCCTGAGGATGCCCCTGCTTTTTCTTCTCGGGCCACCCCAATGGGCACTGCCTTGATGGATGTGGATGATGTTGAGGAGGAAGAAGAGAGGGATGACTTTCGACTCCAAAAAATAACGCAAGTGGTGATTGTCGACACCCCCCGAAGTGGTAAATCCAAAAGAAAATAGAATGTTCCCCATCCTATTGAGGAGGTTGAGGATGTTGATCTGGATGATGATGTGCCGGTGGGCCAAAGGCGTCTAGCCGAACTGTCTGACCAAGATCTGGCCGTGGTGGTAAGCTCTCCCTGGTGCCCTGACCTTGTATGTAATATACTTTTACCCTACTCTAACTTTTAAACTTTTTCAGGGAGCCCAAATCGGTCAAGAGTTTCTTCAAAGACTCGCTGAGTCTTCGGCTATTAAAGATGCTCAAAAGAAAAACATTGAGGAGTTAAGAGCGAGCCGGGAGAGGCATAAGGAATCTTCCAAGACTAAAGATGAGGAGATCAAGGCCCTGAAAGGGCAGATTCAAACTCACGAGGCTGAGCTGAAAAGGGTTCGTTGCGAGTCAGCTGCTGAGCTCTAGGCAGCCTATGACAAGTGTACAGTGGAGACATCGGAGATGGGTCAGCATTTTTGACCAAGATCCGGGCTAAAAAGAACGAGCTAGAGGCTTCTCTCCCTGACCGGGCTACTCAGGCTTTCCATGACTACAAGTCTTCAGGACATTTTGCTGAGTGTCTGAAAGCTTTGCTAGGCCCTGTGATGTGGCATGGCGTCACGGTGGGAGTTAATGAGGCTAAAGGGAAGTTTCCTGACCTATATGCTGGAACCCTTCCTCACCGGTACCTGTATAACCCGGATGCAGACAAAGTTTATGATGACTGCCTGCTAGAATTTAAGGATGGCGTGGATGTTGGAGTTAAATATGCTAAGAAGCGCCCTACTGCTCATGGGTCTGGATCTGTTCCTCCAACTACCAGCCAGTCTACTCCCAGCGAGCAGTAGAATCCTGCTGCCACATTCTAAACTTTGTAATTTGCTTTTTATTTTACAAAGACTTGTTTTCTCTTTTAATGAAAATATTTTTCGTAAACCTTAACATTTGTTTATGCTTAGTAATGCTGAATCTGTTATTTTGAGTTTGAGTACTTACCTGGTACCCTTTGCCTTCCCCAAGTATGGCATGCATTACTTATTGTACTGGATGGCATACTTGGTCATTGATTGTGGTCTTTGTACTCTTTTTGTGGTTGGATTCCAGCCTGACCCGTAGACTCGGGAAGTCCTTTGCAAACTTTCTGAGTCTGACCTGCACTACCCAGTTAAAAAATTGGCCTGACCTACAGAATCGAGAAGTTTGTCCTTTGCAAACTTTTTGAGTCTGACCTGCAGTACTCAGTTCAAAAATTATCCTGGCCTGCAGACTCGGGAAGTTTATCCATTGCAAACTTTCTGAGTCTGACCTACAGTACTGAGTTAAAAAATTGACCTGACCTGCAGACTCGAGAAATTTGTCCTTTGCAAACTTTCTGAGTCTGACCTACAGTACTCAGTTACAAATTTGTCATGACCTGCAGACTCGAGAATTTTTTCCTTTGCAAACTTTCTGAGTCTGACCTGCAGTACTCAGTTAAAAAATTGGCCTGAAACGTTTTGAGTCTGACCTGCAGTTCTCAGTTAAAAAATTGGTTGACTTGCAGACTCGAGAAGTTTGTCCTTTTCAGACTTTCTCGAGTCCGACTGCAAGATCTCGCTTAAAAAATTCCCTTTAAGTGCTATATATTAACAATGTCATATTCCCAAAAAGGAAAATTTTATTAAAATGCGGTGATGTTCGATTACATCTTTATTGAAAATAACAATACTGAATAGAAAAGAAATCATGTAAGTCTGGCACCTGTCCTAGACATAAAATTTCATGAGATTGTTGGCATTCCAACTTCGACGTTTGGTCCTACCACTTGCATCGGCGAGCTGGTATGCGCCTTTTCCATGAACATTGACCACTTTGTAGGGGCCTTCCCAGTTCGGGTCGAGCATGCCTTGAGGGTCCTGTCTGCTAACCTCATTCTTTCTCAACACCAGATCTCCTTCTTTAAAGTATGAGTGCCTTACTCTGGAGTTTTAGTATAGAGATATTTTTTGCTTATACTTGGCCATTATGATGTAGGCTACTTCCCTGGCTTCTTCCATGTCATCTTTGGCTTGCCTAAGTTCGACATCTTGATCTGACTGGTCATGGAGCTCGGTCCTCGGGGAGGGGAGCCTGATCTCTGCTGGATTGATTTCTTCGCATCCATAAGCTAAAGAAAAAGGTGTTTCACCTGTAGCGGAGTTCGGCGTAGTCCTGTACGTCCAAAGTATGTTGGGCGGATACTCAACCCAAATTTCTCCTCTTCTTCTAGTCTCTTTTTCAAATCAACTTGGACATATCTGTTTGTCTGCTCCACTTGGCCATTAGCTTGCGGATGGCCAACTGAGGTAAAGTGTTTGGTTATATCCAGCTCGGCACAGCATATCTTGACTGTCCTGTTTTCGAATTTAGTCACATTTTCTGAGATTAGGGTCTTGGGTATACCATATCTATAAACAATGCTTTTCTAAAGGAACTTTTGAATTGCCTTTTCCGTAATGGTGGTTAGAGCCACTTATTAAAGTAGTCCACTGCAACAACAAGCAACCTTAGATTTCCCGGAGCTCGAGGAAGTGGGCCGACTAGTTCCACCCCCTATTGATAGAAAGGCCAAGGAGAGACTATGGAGACCATTTCCTGTGAAGGTTGATGGGATAAGTTATCATGCACCTGGCATGACTTGCATTTCATGAGTAGTTCGTTTGCATCGCTCTGCCTAGTGGGCCAGTAGTATCGAAATAATCGACATTTTCTCGCTAGGGTTCATGCACCTGTATGATTTCCACAGATAGCGAGATGGATTTCTCTGAGGAGATAATTTCCTTCCTCCTTCAAAGCACATCTTAGCCAAGGAGATATGAAAGACTGTCTTCGTTAAAAAGAGAGTACCTGCTAGCCAGCAGCTTCATCATTCGGGCCTGATATCAGTCGGTAGGATGCTGATATGCCTAAATCGTAATTCGGCCCACGGATCCTTATTCGGGTCCCTCCGACCCCTGGAATAGTGGGCAAAGCCACAAGCCATCATATTCCACGAACTCGCAAGCCTTCGGCCCCGTTCGAAGCCTTTGGTTCTATGCGACGCTATCAGGCTAGGGGGCCGGCCCGCGAACCCTAGGTCAACAGGTCCGCCAGTGACCGTGCCTATGAAACTTAGAGGAAGAGTTACCTCTAGTTTGGAAAGACAATGATATAAAGATACAAATATCGGCGAGGTCATCAGTCGGCTCCGCCACGAGCCCGCTACTGTAAATAAGTATCTACTTGTATTATATGTCCTCATTCATAAATAAACCGACCTTAGTCGGTGGCTCCCTTATAAATAGGGCAGCGTGTAACCCATTTGAGGGATGGACAACAAATATATAAAAGACAAGGCAAATCCAATTTGTCCACTCTCTCTTCTCTTATAAAGCACCACTGCCGGAATCCTCTAGTACCGCCGTGCACCACCGGCAAACACGACTCTAATACACTTTTTATAGCCAGATATCCACAACACAAACACTGATAAATGAACGTGATGATTTCGACATCATCAGTTGGCTCCGTTACCGGGAAACTCATCAAGTTTGTCGGTCACCTAGGTAATGAGATCACCTAGAAAGCTAGCTGACGACGCTCTAAATGTTACCAATAATTATACCATTATTCACCCTGAATTATGCTCCAGAGAGGATGGTCGGAGATTGGGATTATATTGCGATTTCAAGTATTTTTTTTTCATGTCCTTGACCATCTTTTTGATTCCGTGGCTTTTTTAAATTAAGAGATGAAAGAGGTGATACACTACAAAAAATAAACTTTTCCCCGATTTAATTTAATCGTCAAGATACACCGCCTTATTCGTCACAAAATCTTTCCTGACGAATATAATTAAATTCACGCCGCCGTCACCTATGCACGGTCGGAAAGGCATCTAACCCGACGAAATTTTGTATTCGCACGATAACATCTAGTGACAAACAAATATTCGCCACCAAAACTATTTAGTGACAAAACATTTCACCACTGTAGAGACTATGTTATTAGTCTCTGAAGGTGGTATCTTGACGATTTGTTCGTCACCTATGTCACGTATTTACCCTAATACTTAATATTGACAAACACTTTGTCACTAGAAGTAATATTTTTTTTAAAAGAATTTAATAAATAATAATTTATTATTATTAAAAAATATTAATAATAATAAAAATATTAATATTAATAACAATAAAAACAATAATAATAATATTACAAATAATCTACAGATTCCCTATAAAAAATATACATATTTGTAAGAAAAAAAATACCACAAAAAAACTTTTAAACAAATATTCAAGTATACAAATGCTTAACATCACTATAAAAATTAAAAACAAAACACCAAAAAATTTAAATAATTGGTAATAAATCATACACATTATCACTACACTTTTGCAATTGATAATCAACTACTTAACCGGCTGCATTAACACAATAAAATCAAAAGCAATCAATTTAATGAAAGCCACAAAGAAAAACCAAAACGGATCTCAAAACTTGTTCACGCCATACATGAGTTATTATCTTATCGACATCATCGGTAAAATTAAAAAAGCCGGGCAAGGGCGAGAGAAAGGGGTGCATGGGAGAGAAAAAGCGTCAAATCAAAGAACATGGATCCATTTTACTTTTGAACAGATAATCGACTCATCTCGCCAAAATTGCGCTTTAAAAATGTAAGGAAAGAAAAATAACATATTCCAATCAAAATTCAATCGCAATTCATGCACTAGTTTTAAATATTTCATATAATGTTAAATTCGAATCGAACTCTGGACTGATGTTGCAAGAGCATGATAAGGCAACCAATAGACTTTTTAGTCGTTGGAGGTAGCCCTCAATCTATTATTCCCGGAACTTGAGTACAAGACAAAGAACAGAGTTGCAGAGAATTGTAGCAAAAAGCATTAAATAAACCAAGTATGTTAGTCCTCACATACATACTGAAGTTGAGTATCTAAAGTTTGAACACTATCAACAAAACAAAAAAATCAAGGGAAAGAAGAAAAAACAATTATCGTGTACAAAATAAAAGTGGGAGGAAGACGTAACATCACACTACCTCCAAAAAGACACTAAATTGTGGTTTCTGTGTTTCAAATACAGAGTTAACGAGCCCAATGAGCCTATAAAACTACCTATTGTATTTCATAGTTCAAAAATGATCTTCATCCAATTTCAAAGCCAACAATGAATGCCTAACTTAGTTTCAATCCCTTACGAGGAATTACTTTTGAAAAATAGACCATTAGACTTATAATCTCCATATTGATTCTAAAATGTAAACAAGTTGTGTATCGATGGTGGAAAAGGATTATGAAAGCTATCCAAATGATCCGTAACTCAGACAAGACATGTAAGCATGTGAATTACTAACACGGAGGCATAACAGATGCAAAGGACTGAGCATGAGATGCTAGATACAAGACTAATGCAAGACTTATATGCACAAACAGAGGCAAACCAAACTCAAACTCGGATCAAACAGAGCCAAAAATGCATGGCAGTTTAATACAACAGAGCACTTAAAAAGAGGTTTAGGGGAACATAAAACAAATAGGTAAAAGAAAAGTGTTGATACCAGGCTTAGAGCTCTCTTTTGCAAAGTGGCTTCAAGAATACAATTATGAAGAGGCTTCACGTGTTCACTTCCATCAAATTGAACTCCATTGAAATATTGTACCTCCTGTTGATGCACATATGTAAAGAGAATTTGTCAATGTCACCGATTAGAAGGTTAATTGACAACATTAATTAGCATTAAAATTACCTTCTAATCTCTCATAAGTCATAAATGAAACAAGTTCCGAGCTATTTACCCGCTTCGAGCACTCGTTTAGTCAGTCATATGGGCTCTGTTTAAGCACATTTAGTAGATGTTCACAAAGCAACAACAAATGCTAAAGGTGGATAGTGGTGTTCTTATAAACTCGTAATTACCTTTAGAAAATCAATCATAATGAAAACATGAAACATCACATGTAAGCCTAGTTTCATGTAAAATCACACCCTTCCCATTAACATCTTCAATGGCAAATAGATTTATTGGAGTTTCTCGAAGGAATTCAAAGAGAAAGCGGGACTATTTTTTCAGGAAAAGTGTTATCTCAATTTGCGTCTTTATTTTAGTCAAGATCTCAGAATCTAAAATCACTTAAGTAAAAGTCCAAGTATTGAAACAGCAGTATTTACCCAAATGTAATGTATGCTTGAATAAATTTTTGAATGTTGTCTTCACTTTCAGTGAAGCACAATGCGCTTAGTCTGCTAAATGTTTCTAACAAGAACTCATCAGCCATAATCAGTTATATACCAGAATAGGAACTCTTTGTAACATAAAATTAAAATGGGCTAAAGCAGATGATGATGGCTAGAACCTGGACATCAGATAAATATCAACCATTACGAGTTCCACCAACAACATGCAGTTTCTCATCAATCATAACTGCAGCATACCACACTCACAATATTACAGAGCCCAAAATTGAGAACTAGAACACCATAATAAGGTCAAAGTAAGCACAGAAGGCACAAAATTCTATTACCTTGTATCGAGCTGATGTTGCAAGAGCATGATAAGGCAAGCAACTTGTCTGCAAGATTTGATATAGCCGATGAAAATCCTTGGGGAAAGCAAAATACAGGATGACCACTCATAACCAATTCTGTTGCAGTACCAGAACCCATTAATCTGAGACCAACTGAATTAAAATAATTTACCAATCACATCGTCAGAAACTTCTGCTAGCTAGCTAAGCCACAGAATATGGATCATGCGTCTTGACTAGTTACCGTAAATAGTCCCAAAACTTACCCATGGGAACTCTTATTACAGCAACAACAATGCTTTCATGAAAGCAAGTCAAAGTTACCCCTTTTGTTAAACACATCAACCACCATTGAATCTGTTTCGCATGCCAAAAAAGGTTTTCAATTACCACGCCATTAAAGATAGCATAAAAAGTTTTGACAAGGCAGACATGAACTAGACTTAAACAAACGTATTAAGCACTTCAAAATTATCCACATTTGTGGTTTCATAACTGAGACAAAAGCTTAACGATCTTTGAATCACATTTCAGATTGCAATTTGATAACATATTTCCAAAGTAGGTTTCTATTATTAGCTTCAAAAATAACTGTTCTGCATAAGAAGAATTCTAACGAAGAGCGAAGTTGTAGCAGACCTTGCTTATCCAAAAACTTATTCTCCTATGCAATACATCCACTGGTACACCAACAAATTGCACTAGATCTGTGGATGTCCACCGAAAGGAGAAGAAAGAGATTCTGCTAAGCACATGAACACAAGAAGCAAAACAAAGCAAAAATCCAGGGTAACCTCTGGTGTTCTTGAAATTTCATAATAAGTGAAGCCTGTAGAGGAGTAACGGTAAACGGAAGCACTCTGTCTTGAAACTGAAACTCCAACTAAAACAAAATGATAATGATATAGAAATCAATCTCAATTTCAAAAGAATAAATTTGAGAGTTTAGCCGATATCAGCAACATAACTGTTGTCTTACCAAATTATTTGGAGATCTTCACTCCTTATCCAATAGAAGAGCCTGTACATACTTGGATTGCTTAAGTTCCTCAATCCCAACATCTACCTTCATGATAAATGTGGTTCGATATTTACTGCTGCTGGTCAAATGCAAGACTGAAAAACAAGACACAAATCGGTAGCATTGTGAACACGTGCAGGAGCAATATAGGTTGCCATTACAAGCAAACTTAACTTATTCACTTTTTATTACCCCCTTATAGTGCTTGTAAGAAAAAAATCATGAATTCCACGTTCATGAACTTAAGCAAATACAATAAACTACCTAATGAAAAAAGTAACCACATTTCATGAAACAGACTAATTCATTTGGAGAAATGTTTCTGTTAAGACAAAAAAACAAAATGTCAATTGCTATTATCAGCATCAAGATACCTCTAAACGGTAGCTAATAAGGCTGAAAATATATGGAGTATGAGCTCACATATTGTAAAAGGCACCAAAACAGATAGTTTAGTTACAGAGAATGATACACGGGTCTGACCTACGGAACGTCGAGCAGATGAAAACCTAGTCAAAGCTAAACTCCATAGGAAAATTCTATCATAGGGACTCCCTACTAGGGAACTGTCTACGTGGCAGTATCTGGACCATATAATTTCCACACACGGGGCATTGTGTATTCCACCTCAGGAAACTGTGTGGTCCAGATCCTGCCACGTAGGCAGTTCCCTACTAGGGAGTCCCTACAGTAGAACGACCCATGTACCATACCATACAACTCTGTTAATGTAATAATTTTTGTGCTGTAAATATGAAGTCATCTCACAAAAAGCATGGTAATCATTACCATTATTCAATATTTCCTTCATTCTATCACAGAACTCTTTAGTGTACATGCATACAAAAAAAAGCAAAAGACAAGAAAAGCATAAACCAAATCCTTTTGTAGATGAATAGAAACAAAAGGCAAAATTGTGATTTAAATCAGATTAGTAGCCCTACCGAAACCGTAAGTTGAATATACTTTAGCTTCTCCAACCCCTCCATCGCACCCAGGGAAAAAGAAACAGAAGTAATTGTCACTTTTTAGCAGAATTACACAATATTTATCAACCAATTCGTTAACTCGCTGATTATTTTCAACCTTAGACTACAAAATTGAACATACCTTCTCAATAATCCAGTCTACTCCTCTTTGGTTTGTTAAAACATTTCCTCTTGGTTTCCTAGATGACCTAACAACGTTCTCAGCCACGGACTTCCTGCATCGGCAATCTTAAGCTTCCACATCATCTTCTCTCTTCGCAAACTCAACTGAGAAAACATCCGCATCCAATTTCCGAAAAATTGAAATGGAGAGTGGGAGATTTGTGTCTCGATCTCGCGATCCGTGAGGAGAAAAGCCGCTCTGCGTGGCTCAATCCGAAAGGAGAAAACAGTCGACGGCGACGTAAGGTTGAAGGAAGGGAAGCGATGTGCGGTGTCTAGGGTTAGAATTGATCATAATGAAAGAATGGACTAACTTTCCGTTTCCCTCCGTCAGAAATCCTATTTATCGGGCACCGTGTTTTGTCACAAAAGTCATAGAGAATTATGTGATAGATCACGTAAAAGAATTAAAAATAAATAAATAAATATTTTGTGATAAGGGGGTTGTCACCGAAACATTCTGCTACCGCTGGATATATAATATGCAACTAAAATTATACTTCTTATGACGACCTAACAAAGAATTGGTGAGAATATTTATGTTTTGTCACTAGTCCAAGCTGTTTTACATGACAAACAATGTTTTGTCACCAGAAACTACCATTTTGTGACTATTTTATCATTTGTCACTAAAAATTTGTCACCAAAAAATCATTTTTTTGTAGTGATAATAAGGAGAAAATATAACAATTTTCATTGATTTGGGTGTATGGTTCATAGATCTTTGATCATTTACATGTTGAGAGCCGGAGGGGAGGGAAGGGGAGAAAGAATGATCTGGAATTTTATAATATTTTTATTATTACTAAAAGAATATAAATAAGAAAATGTAAATTATTACACAATAAATAAATATTAATAAGAAGTTGTGAATCTGAGCCATAGTAGACCATAACTTAAAAAAGCATTGACGTGGGTGAAAAAATGGTAGGGAACACCTGCACTTCAGCGTGACCATAGTGAATACTCTTATTTTTCCATTAAGTGTCTTAAAAGTACATGCAAAAAGGTTTAGTTTAAAGACCAAAAATATCGATATTACAGATACAGGGACGGAGCTGTAGAGTGGGCTGGGGTAGCTAAGCCCACCCAACCCACTCTCCCTTTACTTATATTGAGAGGTTTATAGATTCCATTAACACAATTAAATTGTAACTTACATTAAAATTTGTGTAGTTGTATTGTCAGAAAGCATTTTGTGATGCCAATACGTAAATTTATGTTTAATGTTTTATACAGTCCACCTCACCTTTTAATTTTATTTGATACAACTTAATTTTATTAACACATCACATATGAATACTCATATTAAGTATTGGATGAATTTTTTTGTGTTTTTTATGAACTTTAAAAAAAATGCATTGTGAAATAACATTATACATAATTTTATCCCAGTCGAGTGGAAAATCTTATGAGTATCGAGTGAGTTCGATTGTTAAATTTTCAATGTCTAAGAATAATTCATTATAAAATAACACTCTAATGAAATTCAGCCCACTCGAATACCGAATTATGGCCCAGTCCATGTACAGATAGTTATTAGTTTTGATAAACCGAAAAAACATAGAGGACTAAATGTGCAATTATCGATACATGCATACCTACATATATATATATATATATATATATATATATATATATATATATATATATATATATAATGCATATTAATATCTTGAACGTATAGTGCGGAAGTAGGGATTTTAGAGAGATGTTTTCTCTCATTAGCTTCTTCTTCTCTTTGAATGAGCCTGCCAAATCCCCTCCAGTTCTGTGTCTTTGTTCTTGTTTCTTACTCTATTAGTTTGTGTTGGAAATAAAATTTATGTTTAGATGATGATTCATCACTTAGTTTATTAATTGTTCTTAACCCCATTGATGAAGTGTCATAACTAGCTGTTATAGTGCAAAGCAAAAAGAAGTCTAGATACCAATGTATAGGATTTATTAAAGTCTGATATCTGTATAAGTTAAATCAGACAAGCACTGTAATAGTTCTTGACCGGAACTGAGAAATGAAGAAACTGACATTTTTGACTAGCTAAGACTCTACAAGAAACTGACAATAGAGCACACCAACAGAAGATTGAAGAAGATAAGTTCGCTGAGAGTTACAGACTCGGTTGGCTTATCTAGAAGATTGAAGAACTGAGGGACACAGACTCAGTTGTTGAAGAATGAAGAACTGAGGGCTCAAACTCAGTTATGAAGATTACAAGTCGAGACTGTAAAGTTGGACTTCAGGCAAGATTGTGATGACCTGAACTGACTTTATGGATCTTGTATGAAGACCTAAGAATCATAAGGACAATGAATTCTTAGATGATAAATGTATCATGGTGTACTCTGATTAAGTCAATTATAATCACATGAAAATTGGAGTACTAATATTTGAAGAAGAATAAAATATCAGTTAATGCTCCAAGTCAGTAAGGAAACTGACAAGTAATAAACTCAGTATAAAACTGATAGGAAACTCAGTTTTACAAGTTAGTCATCCAACAAACTGGAAGTACAATCGAACGCGTAAAGAAAGAAATCTCATTGGATGAGTCAACGACACAAAGAAGAACGAATGAAAAATATAGCCGTTACAAAGCAGGATGAATGTTGAATGAACCCCTATAAATAGATTACCTCTACAACATCAAAGGGAATGCAGGGCATATGATAACAAGCAAGAAATCCATCTAGTCAAGAAAGATCAAATTGAGGGGGAAAGCCAAATTCAAAAGAATACCCTTAAATACTTAATTGCAAGATCAAGAAAATTTCTTCAAAGTGTTCAAGCATATTCAGCATTCAAGATCTAACATTTGAAGAAATACAGAGCCGTGCTTAAAATAATAATCCGTAAGAAAAGCTCAAATCACGCTTGAATCATAGTCATTGATTCAAAGTCTCAACTTTGATTTTATCAAAGGTTTAGATCAGAAACACCAAGAAGGTGTGAAGGATAGCTTGAGTGCAATCAGAAGACTGTGTTTGTGAGAGTCAGGTGAAGAGGCAATTCTACCCTCCAAGGACCAAAGGGTTCAAACAATTGAAGAGTAGCAATCCTACCTGTTCTACAAGTGTTTAGATAGTGAAGCTAGGGATTAGACAAGGACTATCAGCTTTAGGACTTTTTGTAATCGGGCCATCTCAAAGAAGTTCTAGTGGAATTTTCCTCCGCATCACAGGGGAAGAGAGGACGTATAGGATTACACCACCTGGAACCTCTATAATTCTTATCTATTTACTTTATGCATTCATTTATTTCCTTATAGTGGTTTTCATATCGAAATTATAGTTACTAGTAGTTAAAGGATAATTTTATATCCGCTGCCAGTTAACGAGACTAAATATAAGTCGAAGAATAACTTATATTCGGATGAGCTAATCGAACTCCGCACAAGTTTAAGGGACAGAACAAAATCGAAGATCGCTTTAAGTTTCGAGAGAAACTCGCCTCGTGACTTTTCCAAATTTGTGATTAGTTTTTGGTGACAAGTTTATTCACCCCCTTAAACTTGTGTTAGCCTTTCCAAGGACCAACAATTGGTATCGGAGCGAAGTTCTTCCTTTTGGAGGAGATCCGACTATTATCGATCAAAGGGATAATCGTGCATCGCTTATTTCCAAACAACCAACCGTTGAAAACCCTTATCAGACTTCATTACAATGGATACATCTAGAATTAGAAATTGGCTAAATAACCCCCTGACTGACTACTTGTAGAATGTTGTCTATGATTTTCAAGATCAAGTATTTGAAAGATTCAGTACTACAAGCTCTCACACAAATCTGGAACCTCATTTCAGTTATGATGAAGACATTGAGTTTAATGCGAATATTGATGATGAATCCAGAGGATTTCCATCCTTATGTGATCTTCGTAAGAAGCGAAAAGAGAATTAATACGGGTGGTCGACTTTATAGAAGAAAAGCTAACCGTGAGATCCATCCAAAGATAAAAGTCATAGATATTGATGAGACCCTACCTACAAGCCATGGAGGAGAAAGCGATGAAGAAATCATATTGCTAGGAGCTACACAGGCGAATGCTATTGATAAAGGGAAACAAGTTCTGATCAGTGATGATTCCTCAACACCAGGTTTATCTATCAAACATCAGGAGGTAAGTGCATCTACATCTAAATCTCACACTATCCTGAACAATCAAAGAAATGAAGATTTTAATGAAACCTTGGACATACTCATAAAGCAATTAGAGATAATTCAAAAGAATTATGAGAATGTCAAAAAGGAGAAAAATTTATTGAAAACTGAAATTTCAAGATTGAACGCTGAAATTAACCTAATCAAGACTAATAATGGAACCAAAGTGATTGGACCAACTGATAAACCAACAAACGTTGTAAACATCAGTGAATCATCAGTTGATCCAATCTCCAAAGTTCAATTCAAACCAGGAAAACCATTTGGAGATAGATCTGGTTTAGGATTTGATAATCAGTATAAATCTAAGTTAAGACCAAGATCAGTTGCAATAAAATTTGTGACTACTCAACCGTCAAAAACTCAGAAAACTGATAAAGTTATTAGAACTGATAGACACTCAGCACAGCCAAATGAACAAGCTGCTAAACTGAAAAATCTGTTAGTAAAATTCACCAAGCCAGTGAGATTTTGGCAGAAAACTCGTAAGGTCAAAAACAGTAAAACTGATCCAATATCTGTAAGAAAAATCTTCAAGTCATATCCATCTAAGGATAAAGATCATTCAAGGATCAGAGGGAAAGGAAGATTATTTCCCACAAATGAAGATTGAATATACCATCACATCGGTTTCACAATCAAAACAAATTTAAAACTCATTATGACAAAACAAGAAAAGTTTGTGAAAACCGACTTCACACACCAAAATATCAAGAAAGGTACAAAGTTGTATCATCACGAGCTAATCGCTTAGGACCCAAAAAGATATATGGGTACCAAAAATTTCTCACTTTGTTTTGCAGGAGAAACACAACCAGCTGAGAACTGAAAAATGTAATTCACAAAACTGAATTGTTTTCCCAACTAAGTTTTTGAATTCAGCATGAGGACAAAACTGAGAATATACAGCTGTCAACACACCGTACCTTCTTTATCCACTTTTATCTAGCTACGGTTATCAAGAAAAGACATGGTCCTTCTCTATCTAAACCGTTCATAATTTCCACACATCCACCTTTTTGCAATCTCAACACATTTATGACAGGACGTTTTAAGTCCCACTCAATTCTTAACTACCCCCACTCCAAATTATAAATATCCAGAATTTTCTTTTATATAAATTCTTTACGCTTGAATTCTGAATCTACTCTCTGAATTTCAAATTTTCAAATCTTCAATCAAATCCAGAAAAATGACCTTCATTCGTGTTGAACCCGGAATGATCGTTTCTCTTGATCAATATATTGCAAAGTATGTTGATCAAACTCTAGTTAATTCTATTACGACAAAAATTCGAAAAATTAAAGGATTGGAAGCTGTCTTCAACATCGATCTAAAAAGTGTTTGTTTAGAAAGCATCAGAGACTTTTATCGATTTGGAAGAACAATTGTGGAAGGAGAAGACACACAAACCTTCATCACCACTGTCAGTAATAAGGAAATCAAAGTCACTGAAGATTTAATTGCAGAAATCTTTGGGTTTGACAAATCCGGAGGAACAGCAGCCATTAAGTTGACTAAAGAACAGAAAGAGAAGTTATGGAAAGATATAGCAATTAATGGTGAATCTATCGCTTACTGATGCGGAGCATAAGCCTACTCAAGCCGAGTTTAATTTTCTTTGAAGTTCTTTGGCAAATTGCATAATTGGGAATGCTTTGAAACTTCAAAGAATTTATCTGTAGCAAAACTAGATTTGCTTTAAATAATCTGGTTTGAAAAGGATTTCAATTGGGCAAGATATCTATTTGATAAATTGATAGCACAATCAATTGATGTACCCAAAAAGAAGACCGACGTGAATAATGGAAGATTTTATCACAAGAAAACTCTAGCATTAGTAGTCCAAAGGATACTCGATCACTTTGGAGTTGCTAAAAGGAAAGAAACACATGTTGCTGATGGAAAGATTGATATTAAGGAAGAAAAGTCAAGGAAAAGGAAAGCTGAGAAAACTGAGACTGAACTCAAGAAAAAGAAAAGCATGAAATCAAAAGAACCCGTGAATCGGAGATGAAGTGTCAAAGACAAATTGAAGACTTGAAGAAAAAAGAAAGCGGTTGGAAAAAATCGGAAAAGGCGTGAATCGAGAAATCAATAGAAATGTCATCAACTCAAGAAGCTAGAACTAAAGTTGTTTGACGATCGATCACACTGTAAGTGCAAACTGAAATTCATCTCACCGAATCCATTCCAATTTCGGTAACTGAGATTTTACCAACTCAAGAAGAAGCTATGCATTCACAAGGAATGAAAATAATGGAAGAAACTGAATTTATCAACAGAAAAACAGACTGTTGAAACAAATTTGCGAAAAAAAGTCAGAACTCGCGGGAATGCAGACCACGAGAACTGATCCCGATAATGAAGAGTCAGATAGTGATGAATGACTGATTGATGAAACAACATTGAACATGCTTATGTTGCTTTCAAAGTCTAGGGCTACTCCTCAAGAATCTGTACCCAGCTTGGAACAAGAGGAAACTGCCAAAGAATTTCCAGCTCCTCAAACTGAAGAAAAGGAAGCTGAAGCAACAACAGAATCAACCAAGTTCATTCAATTGAATGAACAAGTTCATGAAACTGAACACTGGACACACAATGGAAGAAGTTCCAATTGTTGAATTGGAACCTGAGCAAAGTGAAAAACAAGCCGTTGAAGAAGATGCAAGTGAAAAAGTTTTGCAAACTGAGCCGATAATCTCGGCACGAGAGATTGAAAAGAGACATCGGTTGCTCCAATTATCACGAGGAGAAACCAACAGAACAAATCTTGTGCAAACTGATGATCCCATGCAAATTGAAGTTCCTACTCAAAGAGAAGATCATGAGATCACAAGAGATTCAGAAGACACCCTCACGCCATTCAAACCTCCATCTGCTCATACAGAACTATTGAAAGCAGATTATGAACGATTGCAAAGATACAGAACTTGGAAGTTTAGCTCTATAAATGATCAAAGAAGTCAGCGTGCTGAAATAAAGATCATTAAGAAATGGGTATTCGGTCTATACAACATTACAAGCTTAATGGAGATAATCAATACCGAAGAATTCCTAAATCAAGGGTATGTGTTAATCAGAAACAGCTATTGGAAGGAAGCCATAGCCAGTGGAAGCTCTAAGAAAAATGTTGATGATGATTTTGAGGAAGATCCTGACCTACAAAAGGGGATTCTTGCCTCTATACAAGAAAAGGAAACTGCAACAGAACGAAATACTAATGAAGACTCAAGTAGTTCTGGTGGAAGCAGTGGAAGCTCAAGTTCTGGAAACTTATCTAAAACTCAGTCGGACAAAGAAGCAGAAGGAGGTTATCAATCTCCCACCGATAAATCCACACTTGAAATAGCAAGAACATTGGCAGACATACCTGGAGAAGAATCAATGATGAACTGGAAGTACACTTGTCACCTGCAAAAGTTATTGGTTCATCAATTTTGGAGGAAACTGAGAAACAGTCGGAAGAGAAAAGACAATCAGCTGAATGTAGAGAGAAATTGAAGGAAATCGTTCTCTCACCTCTAATGCAAACTAATTTAACAGATGCTGAAACAAGCAAGTCAAAGGAACAACAAGAAAGAAGTTCACAAGATGTTCCTACTCAAGTTGATCTCATTAGATATTATCACAATGAGATACTCAGAATTCAAAAGGATGATATGAGCTTATTCGGAAAGTTTTAAAATCTTTAGAAGCCAGTCAAGATGAACGATCCAAACTTGAAAAGAAGATGATACTGTGAATGACAATTGTCAAACTACTCTGCTTGAGATTCGGAAAACAACCACTGAACATGTCACAAAGAAAAATGAAACTCAAGACAGATGGGAAGGCATTCTCAGTAATCTAGTGGACAGAATGTTTTTAATGGAACGGGGTTTAAAGGAATGCTTACATCAAAAGCCTGATTAATAAAGATGATGTCAATAAGGGGGAAAGTTTGGACATCTTAAAAGTCCATCAGCTGAAATGCCACAAGCTCTCACAAATGTTGATGATAAGTTGAGTGAACTGAAGAAAGCAAGAGGAGATTTTACTGATGATGAGATGAAACTGATTATTAAATACTCAGAACCAACTGACAAAAGAGTTGGTCTGGATTCTCGTCTCTACAATTTATTCAAGGACTTACCAGAGAAAGAAGGAGTATCAAAAGAAGAATCTCTTGAAACATTTCTACACATGCAAAAGATACTTGTGTACTATTGGAATAAACTGAAGAAATGAGAAGCAGATGGTACTTTAGATAAAGCTTCAGAGAAAGTTGAAAAGGCTGAACCTGAATTTATTCAAACTCTACTAAGAATAGCCACCAATGAAAGACTCAGGACATCAGTCTTCACATTTGCAGCTCTATTCAAAAGTAAATATTTCAAGAAAAACAATTTATCTCAGTCTTGGAACATTTGGGCAAGCATTCATGGAATTGAACATTCAAATTACGAATGAGGAAATGAGAATTGTTGTGAGAACTATGATAATCAACCAGGACACTAAATTTAGTTGTTTTACTTATGTTGTATTCTAACCTTGTAACTCAGCTATCAAATAAAGTTTCAGTTTCTAAGTTCATGGTGTTGCTTATTATATTTTATCTTTTATCTTTTTGCATTGCTTTTAATGAGGGTATTCACATTATAAAAAAGGGGGAAATTGTTGGAAATAAAATTTATGTTTTGATGATGATTCATCACTTAGTTTATTAATTGTTCTTAACCCCATTGATGAAGTGTCATAACTAGCTGTTATAGTGCAAAGCAAAAAGAAGTCTAGATACCAATGTATAGGATTTATTAAAGTCTGATATTTGTATAAGTTAAATCAGACAAGCACTGTAATAGTTCTTGACCGGAACTGAGAAATGAAGAAACTGACATTTTGACTAGCTGAGACTCTACGAGAAACTGACAATAGAGCACACCAACAGAAGATTGAAGAAGATAAGTTCGCTGAGAGTTACAGACTCGGTTGGCTTATCTAGAAGATTAAGAACTGAGGGACACAGACTCAGTTATTGAAGAATGAAGAATTGAGGGCTCAAACTCAGTTATGAAGATTACAAGTCGAGATCAGAAAAGTTGGACTTCGGGCAAGATTGTGATGACCTGAACTGACTTTATGGATCTTGTATGAAGACCTAAGAATCATAAGGACAATGAATTCTTAGATGATAAATGTATCATGGTGTACTCTGATTAAGTCAATTATAATCAGATGAAAACTGAGTACTGATATTTGAAGAAGAATAAAATCTCAGTTAATGCTCCAAGTCAGTAAGGAAACTGACAAGTAATAAACTCAGTATAAAACTGATAGGAAACTCAGTTTTACAAGTTAGTCATCCAAGAAACTGGAAGTACAATCGAACGTTGTAAAGAAAGAAATCTCATTGGATGAGTCACTGACACAGCAGGAACAGTCAGAAAATATAGCCGTTACAAAGCAGGATGAATGTTGAATGAACCCCTATAAATAGATTGCCTCTACAACATCAAAGGGAATGCAGGGCATATGATAACAAGCAAGAAATCCATCTAGTCAAGAAAGATCAAATTGAGGGGGAAAGCCAAATTCAAAAGAATACCTGCTAAATACTTAATTGCAAGATCAAGAAAATTTCTTCAAAGTGTTCAAGCATATTCAGGCAGATTCAAGATCTAACATTTGAAGAAATACAGAGCCGTGCTTAAAATAATTATCCATAAGAAAAGCTCAAATCACAGTTGAATCATAGTCATTGATTCAAAGTCTCAACTTTGATTTTATCAAAGGTTTAGACTGTGAAACACCAAGAAGGTGTGAAGGACAGTTGAGTGCAGTCAAGAAGACTGTGTTTGTGATGAGTGGTGAAGGGCAATTCTACCCTCCAAGGACCGTGGTTCAAACAATTGAAGAGCAACAATCCTACACGTTCTACAAGTGTTTAGATAGTGAAGCTAGGGATTAGCCAAGGACTATCAGCTTTAGGACTTTTTGTAATCGGGCCATCTCAAAGAAGTTCTAGTGGAATTTTCCTCCGCATCACAGGGGAAGAGAGGACGTACAGGATTACACCACCTGGAACCTCTATAATTCTTGTCTATTTACTTTATGCATTCATTTGTTTCCTTATAGTGGTTTTCATATCGAAATTATAGTTACTAGTAGTTAAAGGATAATTTTATATCCGCTGCCAGATTAACGAGACTAAATATAAGTCGATAATAACTTATATTCGATTGAGCTAATCGAACTCCGCACAAGTTAAAGGGGACGAGAACAAAAGCGAAGATCGCTTTAAGTTTCGTAAGAAACTCGCCTTGGGACTTTTCCACTCAGATTAGTTTTTGGTGACAAGTTTATTCACCCCCCTCTAAACTTGTGTTAGCCTTTCCAAGGACCAACAGTTTGGTTCCTTCATGATCTACTACTTATAGTTTTTACAGCTCAAATTTTGATCTATGACTCATAAAACAAAGAAATCGATGAAGAAGGTACTGTTCATGTTCCAGTGCTCTTGAACAAGAAAGTACAGTTGAAGTGCAAAGTTGCACCGCTTTACTCCCACTTGTAGAACTTCATGCAGCTCAATTTGAAAATGGATGCACCAAGGAAAGGAACCCGTTGTTTGATGTGGCCCCTGTAGTGGTGGATGTGATAGAGTCTGCTCTGAAGGGTGGTAATCCTTTGGTGTTTGAAGCAATGAAGTTGAAATCTGGGAAACTTGTTACTCTGGCTGTCAACAATGCTAAAAAGAAGGTCACTGTGACAGATTCTGAAATGGCAAGTTCTTTCTCTCTTTCAGAATTACTTGAAGTTGAAAAATTGGCTGATCATGTTCAATCGGATACTGTTCTAGTTAATAGTTTAAAGGTTGGCCTTGTGTTGGATAAGGTGAGTGAGAGTGTCACTGTACCTGCTGAACTAGTTCCTACACCTGTTGAACTTGGTGGGGTAGTTGGTTCTTCAGGGGTAGGGCCTGTTTTTGATGGTGTAGTTGATACTTTAGGACAAAGTGGTGTAGTAGAGAAGGGGACTCATTTAGGGGTGGATCCTGTCTCTACTAATGTCACTAGTGGGAATGCTTCTTTTATTCCTACTGGTGAGGTTCATGCTCCAGTCATTTTGAATGCTCAATCTGCTGATTTTCTGGGCCTAATCTTTGCTAAGGTCATGTTGATGAGGTTGCCTCATGGGTTCAACTGGTGAAAAATAATAGGGAGCAATTTGATGAAGTTGTTACTTTAACTGACCATGTTATTACTGAAGAAACTGTGATTTTAGATGAGGAAGATGAGAATGATGATAGTTTGGAGAAACTAAGTCTTATTGGCATCTTTCCAGGCAAATTTCCTGGTAGAGATGCTGTTTAGAAAATTGTTAATGCCTGGCCTAGGAAGTGTAGTTTTAACTATCACAATTCTGGCTGGATAGTGTTTTTGTTTGAGCATGAGTCTGATCTCTGTGATGTTTTGCAAGCTGGACCCTTTTATGCTTATGGGAAGCCTATGATCTTGAAGAAGATGCCAGTGATGTTTAATTTCAGTAATGAAACTTGCTATGTGGTACCAGTATGGATTCAACTCCCAAATCTTCCATTAAGGCTTTGGAAGGGTAGGGCTTTGAGTAAGATCTGTTCCTTTGTGGGATGTCCTCAGTACACTGACAAGGTGACAGCTTCTAGGAAAGTGTTAAGTTTTGCCAGATGCTTGGTGGATGTAGATCTCAAGTCTGACTTGCCCTCTGTCATTCCTATTACGTTACATGATGGGAAGGTCCTCCTGCAACCTGTTTTGTATGAAGAAATGCCTAAGTTTTGCTCCAAGTGTAATAGACTAGGGCACAATGATGCTGGCTGTGATGATGCTAAGATTGATGTTCCAACTTTATATGTGGATAAGTCTAAGCAATCTGGAGCTACTAAATCTAATGCCTCAAAAAAGAAGAAAGTGATAATCTTAGATGCAGATAGTGTACAGGATAAGATCCCTGCCACTGACACTGTTCTCCAAACTGGTGGTGCTTCTGCAACATCCAATGTGAAGACCACTGTTATTGACAAAGGCAAGAATGTGGTTAGTACACATGGAAATGTGGAGAATATAGAGCAGATTTCCACACCTGTGGCTAATACCTTTGATGTTTTGGATCCTGATAAATGTAGCTCTTGGGCAAGTGATGCTGAGGAAGATGTTTTGGTGGATAAAGGAGATACTATAGATAAAGGAGTTGCTGTGGCTTCTGGTTCAAGAAAATCAAAGAAGAAAAAGAAGAACAAGAGGAATAACACATCTGGTGTTTCTGTTAATGTACAAAAAGCAAATGATGATGTCTCAAGAGGCAAATCACCTCTTGGTAGAACAAAAATGATAGGGTTTTGGAATGTTAGAGGGTTCAATAAGATCCTTAAACAATCTACTGTTGTCAAATTTATCAGACATCATAAGATTGCCTTATTTGGAATCCTTGAGACTAAATTGTCTCAAAATAGTTATGATAGCTTCATGGAGAAGAAAGTTAGGTTTTGGAATTCTGTTAATAATTTTGATTTACATACTAGTAAAAGGTTGTTGGTTATCTGGGATCCTGCTTTTCTTGATGTGGAGGTTCTGGAGGTTGATATTCAGTGGATCCATTGCAAGGTTAGGATATTGGTCTCTGGGGACGACTTTCTGATTACTTTTGTGTATGGCTTGCATACAGTAGGGGATAGAAGGTCCATGTGGGACAGGATAAGGGAGTTAAGTGTCAGTTCTTCTCTTCCTTGGATGGTTCTTGGAGATTTTAATGCTGTTCTTTCTGTGGAGGATAAATTGAATGGGATTATTCCCTCAGATTATGAATTGTAGGATGGTGTTGACTGTTGTCTTGATTCTAACCTTTCTGATCTAAATTCAGCAGGGGAGTTTTTTACTTGGTCTGCTTCTGGTGTTTTCACTAGGATTGATAGGGTTTTGGTTAATGCATCTTGGTATGATTGGAACTTGAATGCTCTTTCTTTTTTTGAGCCTCCTGGCCTCCAATCTGATCACTCTCCTTGTAGAATTGCTTTATCTACTGAATTTGGATCTGGAATAAGGCCTTTCAAGTTTTTTAATATGTGGATGCAACATGAAAATTATACTAATATTCTTGCTCAGAGTTGGAGTGAAGGAGTTTCTGGAACAACTATGTATTAGCTTTGCAAAAGACTTAAAAGGCTAAAGCACCCTTTGAAGATTTTGAATAGGAAGCACTATGCTCATATCTCTGTTAGGACTGAGAATGCTACTAGGTTGCTTGGTGAGTTACAATCACTGAATAATTTGGGGCCTAATGATTCTTTGGCCTCCCAGATCCTGGAGCAGAAGAAGATCTGTCATAGTTTAGAGGCTGCTGAGTCTTCATTTCTGTCTCAAAAGACTAAGGGTATGTACATGAAACTCAGTGATAGGGGTTCCAAGTTTTTCCACAATTTGGTGAAAAGGAATAATGCTAGGAAGCATATTTCTTCTGTAATGCTCCAAGATGGTTCTTTTACTACCTCTTTGGAACAAGTTGGGGAATCTCTTATAGATTTTTATGCTGACTTTCTTGGTACTGAGGCTCCTGCAATTCCTGTAGATGTTGATATTGTCAATGCTGGGCCTAAAGTTTCTAGGGCTGCTGGAGCTCATTTGATTAGAGAGGTTACTGGACTGGATGTTAAGGAAGCCTTGTTCTCTTTCTCTGATGATAAGTCTCCGGTCCCGATGGATATTCTCTTTGGTTTTTTAAAAATCTTGGGATATTGTTGGTGCAGATTTCACTAAGGCTGTGTTGGAATTTTTTTCACAATGATGCTTTGTTGAAGCAGATCAATCATGCAGTTATTGCTTTAATTCCTAAATCTTCTCATGCTACTAAGGTTGGTGATTATAGGCCTATATCTTGCTGTAATGTTACATACAAAGTGATATCTAAGATCTTGGCCTCTAGGCTTTCAGCTAGTCTTCCTGATCTTATTAATGAAGCACAGACTGGTTTTGTGGATGGAAGAGCTATGACTGATAACATTTTCCTCTGTCAGGAGTTGATTAGACATTATGGTGTCAAGAGGGGTACTCCTAGGTGTATGATAAAAGTTGATATCAAAAAATCTTTTGATTCTGTTAATTGGTCTTTTCTTGAATCTGTTTTGAGGGGTTTTGGCTTTCCAGACAGGTTTGTTCTCTGGATCATGCTGTGTGTTTCCACTACTTCTTTCTCCCTGTCTATTAATGGTGAGATGAAAGGGTTCTTTCCTGGGAAAAGAGGTTTGAGACAAGGGGATCCTTTGTCTCCTTTCCTTTTTGTTATTGGTATGGAGTATTTCTCGGAATGTTGAGAATACTAGGACAGGGATGTCGATTTCAAATTCCATCTTTGGTTGCCATAATTTGCGAGATCAATCACTTGTCTTTTGGCTTTGATGACTTAATCTTTGCTTTTCTAGAGGATCCCCTCTCTGTCACTCTTTTGATGAAGTGTTTAGCTACTTTCGGTGAGACTTCTGGTCTGGTTGCTAATTTACTTAAATCTGAACTGTTCTGTGCAAGTTTGGATGTTGATGGTATAGAAGCTCTGAAGACTATTACTGGTTCAAAGGCTGGGGTCCTTCCTATTAGGTATCTTGGCATTCCTTTATGTGCTGTGAGATTGAATGTGGTCCATTATGATCCTCTGTTTACTACTTTATGGAATTACTTTTGTGACTGGAAATGCCATTCTCTTTCTTATGCTGGAAGACTGCAACTTATTCTTGCAGCGATTCTAGGTGTTTACTGTTTCTGGTTGGGGATTTACCCTATTATTGGAAGTGTGAAGATGAAAATGGATCAAATGTGTAGGAGATTTCTGTAGGGGGGGGGGGGGTTCTTGTGACTCTAACAGAAAATCTTTGGTGGGTTGGGAGCATGTTTGTTTGCCTAAGACTGAGGGTGGCCTTGGGGTTTTTCAGTTGAATGCTTGGAATCTGGCCCTTCTTTGTAGAATTATTTGGAACTTTCAATGCAAGAAAGACTGTCTTTGGGTGAAATGGATCAGTGAAGAGTATTTGCATGATGTAGACCTATGGGATTATAGATACAAGCCTGGGGATTCTGCTCTGATCAAGGCTTTATTCAAAATCAAGGATAGGATCTTACTTAGTACTGGATCTGCTACTGCTTCTGTGGCACTGCTTCAATCCTGGTCTGCTGGTTCTAAGCTTTGCCCTAGAAAAGCTTGTGATTTCTTTAGAGTGCATGGTCCTACAGTTTGGTGGTGCAGGGCTGTTTGGAATCCTAGGGCCACCCCTAAACACTGTTTTTTGCTCTGGTTGTCAATGAAGAACTGTCTACTTACATCTGACTGGCTTCATTTTGAAGATAAAACCTGTGCCTTGTGTGGTTTGGTTAATGAATCGGCTTGACATATGTTTTTCCAATGTCTTGTTTCTTATATGGTTTGGGGAAAGATCGGTTTGTGGTTAGGAATAAAGAGGAGGTTGGAGACTGTGCTTGGGGCAGTTAGATGGATTCAGAGAAAGTGTAGGGGTACTTCCCATGGGAATGTTGCCAGAGCTGCTTCTGTTTTTGTGGTGGTGTACTGGATTTGGCACATGAGAAATAAGAAAAGATTTGAAGGGTTTCTCATGAAGACTGCTGATGTCCTGCATTGTATTAAAACACATCTTTTCTATATAATGCAGTCTTCCTTCCCTATGTACACTTTTACCCCATGATGTTAGGGTTTTGTACATTTTTAGGTTTTGGTACTTCTTTTGTGCTTTATTTTGGACCTTGCTGGTGGTTGTATGAGATTATTTTGTTTCTCTACACACCTTGGGATAGGCTCTGTGAGTTGTGTTCTCACATGACCCCTTTTTGCAGTTTTTGTGTGTTGTTAGGTGTTTAGTGGCTGTTGTTTCTTGATGCATATAACCTCAGGTGTCTTATGCACCTTGGAATCAACAAATCTAACCTCCTCTCAACACTTTGTAGGTTTTAGACTAGCTCTCTCCTTTGATTAGGATGTAATTTCCTGTATTTTGCATACCTTGGTTTAATATATTTACATTTAACCAAAAAATAATATCTTGAACGTATGTTGCTTTAATTTACAGGTGGAGAGTATCAACGATTAGAATAATTGTATTTCATTGATTCAACTGAATGGAGAGACTAAAAATATATAGGGTTTGGTGATTTAGTCAATAAGTCACTACAAGACAAAAACGACAATAATAATATTTAAAGTAAATAAAATAGTCAAACTATGTTCTCCTCAACACGCTCCCGCAATCCCGTGGGAAGTGGCTGAACGCAGAGATTGGATTTTAAACTGAGAAAACGAGGCTGGGCCAACGGTTTGGTGAGGACATCAGCTATCTGGTCCTTCGAGGAGATAAAAGAGATGCCGATCTTGCGAGCTACAACTAATTCAAGAACATGGTGTAAGTCGATCTCTATGTGTTTTGTACGGGCATTGAACACCAGGTTGTGAGAGGTATGTGGCACCAATATTATCACACCAAAGAGTAGGCGGGGAAGACAACAGAACATGCATCTCACGGAGAAGACTACAAAGCCACTGAAGTTCTGCGGCGGTGTTTAAAAGAGTCTTATACTCGGCCTCAGTACTACTCTTGGAAACGGTCAAGTGTTGCTTACTACGCCAACTAATAAGATTATCACCAAGGAAGACACAATATGCCCTAATAGAACGACGATTATCACTGTCAGTAGCCCAATCAGAATCAGAATAAGCCCGGAGCGAAATAGATGACTGGCGGGAGAAGAAGAGACTATCGGAGACAGTGTGCTTAAGATACCGAAGAATACGTTTAACGGCAACCTAGTGAGCTTCGGTAGGCGAATACATATACTTACTAACCTAATGGACCGCGAACACAATATCAGGCCGAGTGAAACTGAGATACTGTAGACCACCCACAATAGTGCGATAAAGTGAAGGATTGGCGCAGGGAGGGCCGCCGTCAAGTGTAAGACGGGTGGAGGCCGACATAGGTGTCTGACAAGGCTTGGCTTTGTCTGGAGAGGCACGCAGCAGAAGCTGAAATATGTATTTTTGGTGAGTGAGAAATAGCCCATCGGAGGTAGGAAGCGCCTCAATGCAAAGAAATAGGACACATAAATCAGATTATAAACACGAGCACCATCACGAGAATAAATATATAAGGAGGTGTCGGCTTTGGAGCCGACAAAGCCAAAATGAGTCAAGACATCGGTGAAGTGAGAGAACCAAGCATGGGGAGCCTGACGAAGGCCATAAAGGTTGCGGCGAAGACGACAAACATAATCCGGATAAACAGGGTGAACAAATCCCAGGGGCTGCTGCATATAAACGGGCTCAGATAATTGCCTATGTAAGAAAACATTCTGAATAACCACCTGGCGAAGAGACCAACCCAGAGAAACGGCAAGTGACAGAAGAAGACGAATAGTGACCGGTTTAACGACCGGACTAAAATTCTCAGTGAAATCAACCCCTTCAGCTTGATGAAAACCCTTGGCCACAAGGCGATCCTTGTGACGCTCAAAACGCCCATCGGCATGATGTTTGGTGCGATAAACCCATTTATTGCTAACAATGTTCATACGAGGATGCGGAGGAACAAGATCCCAGGTCTGGTTGCGCAACAACACGTCAATTTCCTCTCTCATAGCATTATGCCAATTCAGGTGTTTAGAGGCTTCGGTATAGGATGTACGGTCCATGGAGTCGGTAGAAGCAACAAGGGCCTTAGTAAGCGGATAACGGATAAAGTCAGGCCAAGAGAAAGGCTTTAGAGAATTGGTTATGGTTTGAGAAACCATGGTATGAGTGGGGGATGGTTGGTAAGGAGATGCAGCTGGAGAGGCTGAGGCCGAAGTGGACACAAGAGAGGTGGGTGGCGAAGGCTCGGAGGGATCCGGAGGGTGTAGGGCTGGGTTGGTGGCTGGAAGGGGAGGTGATTTTTGTGGAGGTGATGGCAGGAAGATAGGAAGCGGTACAGTGAGATTATCAAGCGTGTGTTCGGAGGGAGAAGACGTATAGGGGAAGACAGATTCATTGAAAACAACATGGCTAGCAATATAGATACATCCAGAGGCAAGGTCGAGACATTTATAACCATGGTGGGAAGGACTATAGCTGAGAAAAATGCAAGTTTTGGATCAAAAATCAGTCTTGTGATGGTTGTAGGGACGAAGATATGGCCAGCACACACACCCAAAGACTCGAAGGAAAGTATAGTCAGGAGGCTGATGGTGGACCATTTCGTAGGGAGACTTATCATGAAGAACTTTGGTGGGAAGACGGTTGATAATGTAAGTGGCAGTGATAAAGGCATCCTCCCAATAAGGAAGCGGAAGATTAGACTGGGCAAGAAGCGAGAGGCCGACATCAACAATTTGACTATGGCGGCACTCAATGGAACCAACTTGTTCGTGTGTGTGGGGACAGGAAAGCCGATGCCGGATGCCAAAGGAGGTAAGAAGAGTGGAAACGGGATGGTACTCACCACCCCAATCAGTTTGGATGGATTTTAGTTTTGTATTAAACTGACATTCAATCATAGCAAGTAAGTCAGGAAAGATAGTTTCAACATCAGATTTATTTTTCAGGGGATAAAGCCATATGTATTTGGTGAAGTCAAGTAGAAAACTAACATAATAACGGGAACCGTAAATTGAGGGCTCATAACAGGGGCCCCAGACATCGGAGTAAATCTGGTCCAATAGGGCAGTAGAGGTAAACTCATAAGTGTATAAAGGAAGACAGTGACTTTTGGCTAACTGGCATGGGGCATAGACAGAAGGAGATGCCTTAATAGGGGTAAAGGTGGGAAGGCTTTTTAAAGCTTGACGGAGTATGGAATAAGAACAGTGACCGAGACGCTGATGCCATGTGGTGGAGGTGGTGAGGGAAGAGGTCAGAGCCTGAGCAGGAGTAGATGGAGGTTGAAGCGGGGTGGAGAAGTGATACAAGACATCTTTGACAAATCCCCTAAGGTGGGTGTGACCGGAGTAATCTTTTACAAGAAAGTAAGACCCATGAAATTCAAAGTTCACGGAATTATCCGAAGCAAATGTATGTACTGATAAGAGGTTTC
Organism: Gentiana macrophylla; assembly: GCA_026214975.1. Lineage (NCBI taxonomy): Eukaryota > Viridiplantae > Streptophyta > Magnoliopsida > Gentianales > Gentianaceae > Gentiana > Gentiana macrophylla. The sequence continues at coordinate 132,825,738 of CM047807.1, read as the reverse complement.
TAGTGATGGAAGGCGTAACAAGAATATTAGATAATTGAAATGACTGAGAAGGGGAATATACATAAGAAGATCCATAATAAGTAATAGGTAAACATGTACTGTCGCCTACTTGCACTTTGTCGGGCCCGACATGGTGCAGATGATAGGGTTAGATTGCAACGGTCACAAGTAAGATGATGAGTAGCACCAGTATCCCCAATCCAGTCAGATCTGGGATGTGTGGAGTAAGAAGCGACGTATGCCTGTGGCGGTTTTTTAAGGGGCGGTGGCGGACAATGGGTGTAGCGGTAGCGGCAGGAGGGAGCAACATGGCCGACTTGAGAGAAAATTTGGCAGGAGTGGTTCACAGCACCACAGTTTAGTCCGATGGGGAAAGGGTGGGGTGGACTGAATCCTTGACTGCTCCCCCATTCTCAAAAAGGATGAAAATTGCGCACCATGTCTGAGAAACAATATGCGTAAAAGTATTTTTTTATTCTATTTTTCTTTTCTTCTATATATATATATATATATATATATATATATATATATATATATAGTAGTATACTATTTAAATTCGCATCTTTGGTAGTATGGCTTTTTGCGACGTTTTGGTCGTCCGGCTTTAGCGACGCTTTGGTCGTCGCTATACCAAAATTTTTCTCTTTTCCCTTTTTTTTGGGTTAGATAAAACGATGTCGTATGATTTGGTACGGTGTTATCACATCAACGTGTTTATCACTAGGGTTTTTATTTGAAGCATTCAATTCTCTGATTCGAGTTTCGGAAATTTTAATTGTGTTATTATGTAGTTTCTATTGGTACAATCAAACTCGTTTGAGTGTTTGTGCACGAAGGTGCATTTTGATCTTCAGAATTTTTTGGTTAAGTAAAACAAAGTCGTATGATTTGGTACGGTGCCACAAAAACTACTAGAAAATAAAATATTGTAAAAATTAGACAAAGAATGAGAATGTTCATTCGATCTATGATACATAAAAGATACATAAAAATAAAAAACAAGATCCAACTCCCATTTATCTTACTTATCCTTCGGTTAATTTACTTCGATAAAAGATAAGAAAATGAAAATCTTCCGAACCTTTTCTTTTTTATTTCTTTTTATTAGTATTAGTCAGGGTTAAGTCTGACATGAATAATATTCTACGACTAACAATTCATTTATTCGAGTTTGGGAAATTTTAATTTTGTTATTATTTACATTTTATTGGTTCACAGAAACTCTGGTTTGACTTTTTTTGCACGAAGGTGCATTTTGATCTTCAGGATTTTTTCCCCACATGTAACCTTTCTTGCTGCAACACGCAGGCATATTGTCACCTCTAGAGGATGGTTTAAATGCTTTTCTAAGCATTGAAGTAGGTTGATATCTTCTTTATTTTTGCTAAAGTAAATTTATTACAGACATAAAAACTATAATCGGTGCATAAAAAAATGAGGGCACACCATGCATCGCACGGTGGCCCCCACTAGTATATATATATATATATATATTTGGATAAGGTTGTGCCAGGAAAATAAATAAATAAATAAAAACCTACCAACAAAAGGTAAACCTAGAAAATATTGGCAGCCGCAGTATGTAATTAAACTGAAATTTCACCGCGACAAAAATGGAAACCACTACCTACCAGTCGAGGCCACACTCAGTGGACTCAAAAGTCGCTGAGGAATTGAAAGGAAACTTCAATCTGCAATTAGTCAGCGGTTTGATGTTGCGAGATCTGAATCACCAGAATTTAAGCTTCAGATCGATCTCATAAACTCCGTCGCTCTTGTCCAGATTGTTAGTCGAGAAGGGGGGAATGGGCGGGAAAGGCAATACCACTGACGATGGTAGGCTCGGCCAGGGCCACGTGTCATGAATACCTTGGGTACACTCGGAGATATCCGGTCAGTGTCCACCATGAAATCCGAGAGCGAGCTGCCTCACCATTCTCCTGACCTCCGCAGGACGGTCGGTCTAGAGAGTACGTGCAGAGCACGACCATAATGACTCAGCCAGTAGGCCTGAGTGATCAATCCGCTATACATACGTTTCCATAAAGTAAGGGTAAACGTGGGGAATGAATCCAACCTCATTAAGGCTCTGATTCATCATTAAAGATAAAGGAGATATTATCTCCTAATAATTAGGGATTCATATCAATCCCATTTAACGTCAGTATAACCGAATCCTTGAAGGATACGGCAGAATTAGGGTTAAGACTCCCTATATAAACTCCCTACAAGAACTACGGCCGGCTTGATTCCAATTGAAGACATTGGATACATAGGCAGCTTCAGAACGACTCGAGTTCAGTCAAAATACTCACAAAACAACCCCATCTCTTGGTGTTTACCGGTGACCGGAAAACTACCACTAGATCCATTAACCCGGAAATACTTAATGGTTAAATTCGACTTCATCAACCACGGTGGCAGGCTGTATTATCTTTGACGAGGAAAATGAGAAGGCCGAGGCCACAACGGAGAAGGAGAGTTAGTTGGACAAGGCCACCGAAGAAGGGAACCTGCAGCCTTTTTTTTAAATTTTTTTTATTTTAAATTTAAGAAACGGGTTAGAGTTTAGGGAAGAATTGACACAACGAGAAAGAGAAAATTGACATACTCCGAAACCATATCAACGATTAGAATAATTGTATTTTATTGATTCAACTGAATGGAGAGACTACAAATATATAGGATTCGGTGAGTTTGTCAATGTCACTACAAGACAAAAACGACAATAATAATATTTATAATAAATATAATAGTCAAACTATGTTCTCCTCAATAGAGAGAGTGCTAATAAGATTCCATCGGTGATACGATCTCTGCAATTCCATCCTTGCGAGTACCCATGCTGCCATGCACCTTTCATGGAGAATGCTTTGTTCGTGGATGTGGAATGTGTGTTGACGGTGGCGCAGAGTGTGAACTAGATATGTATGTAGGGTAAAATTTTCCGTTGTGTTTTTATTCCGTGCGAAAGACATTATTTACATTAAAAAAATGCCGTGTTTTAATGTGATTTCAAATGTTTTACAATTAACACTTCAAAAAGCGTCGTTTTAATATATAAATATTGTCCCCGCAAAGAATTGAGAAACCAAGAAAAAAAATCCTTTATATATGTGATCTGATGTTAAGATTAAGATGACCATATTGAATAAAAGCTATCATTTTAAAAAAAAAATAAATCAAATATGAGGGTCATGAACTACGTACACCTCGAATGTACGAGGTGTATTATCCACCTACATGTTTTACTTTCGTGTTTTGTATCCGTTTTGTTATGGTTTAAAGTTTGTTGGGATCTATGTGTTTTATTTTTGAACGATTAATATGAAGCGTTAAGTTACTTATATGTGATGGATTTTTTCACCATAAAGTTCATAATCCGCCGCTAATCTTCGTGCGGCGCGGTTTCCTCCGCCTTTAGAAACCGCCGCATTTGAGTTTGCCGCTAAAACTTTTGGTCCTTTTCCTTGCGGTTTTTCGAGGCCGCTGCTAGGAACTTTTGGTGGCAGTTTTTACCGACCAACAATTGACAAGAACCCGTCAGGAAGAAACATTTGGAAAAAATGGTATTAGCGACGGATTTCACTTCCGTTGCGAAAAAACTTCTACTTTCGAATCAAATAAGTTATAATATAAGTTGCAAGAGTATCTTTGAAAATGTGATATATGCCACATATGTAGATGATGTGGCATTAGACTATATATTCTCTGTACCCGAAAATCTATGGATGTATTGAAAAGAATCTATAACAAACTTGCTGCATTTTATCTTTTTTGGTATCAGAGCTGAGGTTAATGCCGGCGTAACCATCTCCGCCATGAGCACCGCCTCTTCCAGCGTTTCCTCCACCGTAGCCGCAACATCAGCAGCTGTCGGAGTGATGTCACTACCAATGAGTTCTAAAACTACCTTTGGTCTGACTACTAGAGGTCAAGAAAGTGATATCCCACCTGGTTTTTCAACAAGCAACGTTGGAGCTTTACCCATTAGAGCTTCTTTCACTTCAATGCTTGGAGGAGCAGCTTTTCCTCCGTTGAGCTACATGCAGTCAGGAGTTACTTTGCCTCGAATGTATGGTCTGAACATTAGCCAATTTGACACTACTTGTGGCTTTTATTCACCTGGGTACTTCTATCTGCCACCAGCTCCAAATCTTGTCTCCTTAGGTATGAGTCCTCTGTCTAATATACCGTTTTCTAAAAATTTAAGTCAGACCTGTAATGTCAAACTGGATAGATCCAACTATCTTCTTTGGAAATCCATTGTCTTACCAATTATTAGAGGACATAAACTTGAGATTCATGTTCTTAGGGATGATTCTCAATCAAGATTGGGTTCTGGTTCCTTTACGGTGTCTCCCTCACCATTTCAGACACCTCAAACTTCGGAGGGTGAAGTATTACCGATTAGTTTCTAATTGGTTGGTTAATGAGCTCTATGACAGAGCATGCTCTTCAAAAGTTCCAGGGTTGTACTTCTGCAAGGGAGATCTGGATTACCCTTGAAACCCTGTTTAATAGCCAGGCAGAATCAAGAATGTTGGAATACAAGAATGCAATGACAAGAGCTACTAAAGTGTGCAAGTCCATGGCTGACTACCTAGCACATATGAAGTCCTTATGCTAACAATCTAGCAGCTGCAGGTCATCCTGTTTCAAAATCAGAGTTAATTCGTGCTACTTTGGCTGGATTAAACAAGGAATATGAAGTTGTGATAGTCATCTTAACTGCTATGGTTGGGACTATGAACAGACAGGAGGTTCAGTCTCAATTATTGATTCATGAAAGGCTTCTAGCTTGATTCAATATTGGTGTTTCTAGTGACATTCATGAGGGTTCTTCTACTCAGTTTGCTAACAGATCAAACACCAATCCCAGACCTGCAAATCATTCCAACTCTAACAGAGGATGAGGTGGTAGGAGCACCAGAGGCAGAGGGGGTGGTAGAAGCAGTAATAGAAACTCTTCCAATAGGCATGTGTGCCAATTATGTGGAAAGAGTAGGCACATAGTGACTACCTGCTGGCACATATTTTGTTGGAATAGTGTCCTAAACCCAATCGGGTTGGACCGGATCCGACCGGGTCGGATCATTTCTACTATTCCTTTATGTTTATACATATATAAAATGGTTTTTCTCGTTGTCATATATCTGTTCTTCTAAAGAACCAATTATGAATTGTTATATGGTAACGTCCTTAGTATTAAATCGTGGTAGAGAACCATGATAGGCGATTATGGTTGATGAGATCTCTAATCACTTTAATAAGTTTGATACTTAAATGTCTCTAAGTGATGTACTATTAAACAGGACATTGATAGTATAAACAGACTAGCACGTATTAGATGTCTTCTGTCTTTAAAAGCGAGGATAGATCTCGCTATCGAAGTGTAGAGACACTTGGGTATGCGTGGACGTGTATTAGAAATGCGTCACGTTAGACCGACCCACTTACACGTATAAGTGTCACACTATGTGGCGGTTGTGTAATTATCCTTTGACCGAGTCTTCATGGCATCACGGTGTGGATTGTCATGCTTTGACACTATTGAGGTTTCCCACAGCCATGGGGCGATCATGCGGTAGTGATTGGGTATGATCTTCAAGCATCGCGGAGTATACATGATTGGTCGTCCGGGAATCGCGTATCCTATGATTGGGATCGAATATCCGAAATGGCCTTCTTATAAGGAATGTCTGTTCTCGTGAATCTTTGCAAAGTGGGAGTAAATGAGTTACTTCGAGAGAGCATGATATCCGTTATAAGATACGGTTGTTAATGTTTGACACTCGACGTGCGACGTATATGGATATTATTACAAATGATAGGATTGTAAGTTACACGGTAAATCAAGCTTTCACATGAAAGGTAGTAGTCATTGCATTTGACTCTTCCGATGATTGGGGTCACGGTGTGTTGCTGTGACGCTATCCCGTGATCGTTAGGCATGAAGGGCATTTTTGTAATTTGCACTTTGTGTCTACGGCCAACATATTCGGAAGCCTATCGGGTCACACACATAAGAACATCTAGCCGGATTAAAATGTGGTTATAGATGATAACCAAATAAGGAAAGTTTATCTCGAGACTATAAAGGTTATAGTGGTAAATTAATATGGTGGTATTTATTTATTATGAATAAATTAAATACAAGATATTAATAATATTATATTAATTAAAGAATATTCCGGAAGCCAATTTGTTGGTCAAAGGGGCGCCACATTTAATGTGTATAAGATACATTTGGATTGTGCAATTTAATTAATAGTATTACCAAATATTTAAATATAAGATATTGATATATATATGTATATATCCAAAATGCATGCGGCTGGAATTAGTGTGCATGTCACACGTGAATACCAAGGTTGACATGATTGAATATTTATAGATTTATATGTGTTATATATATGTGATATATACACATGTGTAAATTGATTTATGGTAATATAATAAAAGGTAAATATTGCCAATATAAGATATTGACAATATCTTGGAATATTCAATATAAGATATTGACAAAATCCTAGATTTATTTAATATAAGATATTATAATAAATGAGATAAATCAATCAATTATATTTTCCTTATTTTATTGGGAAAAGGTTTTCTTCTCCTCCACACTACATGGGGCGCCCCTCTCACTATAAATAAGAGGTGGGTGTCAAGCTCTTTTGTACATCATAATTCCAAGAACTAATAGTTCTTGTGTAAAATAGAGAGCATCTTTTGGAGAGTTGGAGAGAGGAGAAAAAGGCCGGTCTAGCAACCGGAGTTTTCCAATAGCAATCCATGATGGGATTCCGGCGGGCTGTTCGTGTGGACTAGCGGTAGAGGCCGAACACTTGGGCGGCTCTATGCAGAACTACTCTCCTTAGACGGTCAAAGCGTCGATCTTTTAGATCAACCAAGGTAACCACCGTCTATTAACTTGTTTGTTTATTGCTTAAACGAAGTCGATCTTGGGTCGATAGGAAATAAATTTTTGAATTCATTGCGTTCCCGCGAGATTTCCTAACAAAGGGTATCGAGGCGACCGAGCTTAAGCAATAAGCATGTTATTATCGTAGTTAATTTTATCGTTTAAATCAAGTAATTAAAAGATGAAAGATTTTTGATTTGCAAAATTGATACATGAAAAGAAAAAAAAAAAAAAAAAAAAGATCGGGTGGTGCTCGGCGATCATGGCGGCACCACCACCGGCGGCGGCGGTGGCGGCGGCGGCGGCGAGGCAACTCTTGCGCCGGCAATGGATTGACCGGTCAATGCTTTGGCGGATCTCCAAATTTTTGTTTTGTGTATTTTGTGATTCAATATGGTTCATAGTTGTGATTAAAATCTCCTTTGTTTAGTTGTGTCGTGTGGCTAACCAATGGTTCAAATAGTTTGGCCATTGGGATGCCACATGGCATTAAAATAATAATGGCCTTTCCAAACTTTGTTTGGAATAGCGCTAAACCCTTTCCAAATATTTGATTTGGGAAAAGCTTAGCTTGGAAACACTTCCAAAATTTTGATTTTGGAAAGTGGCTGAAGCCTAAACTAAAATTATTTGGCCTTTCCAAATATTTGATTTGGAATAGCTACAGGCCCTTTTCAAATATTTGATTTGTAAAGGCTTAGCTTGCGCCACTTCCAAAATTTTGATTTTGGAAAGTGGCGAACTTAAGCCAAATTTGGTTTAGAAACCAAAGACATCCTTTTGATTACGAATCAAAAGGAAAGAAACAAAAGAGAAATAATTTTAATTTTGATTTATTTTGGAATAGTTCTAATTAATTAAAGTTAAAATTAAAATCGGTTTAAAATTAATCGTTAATTTTATTTCGATTAAAATCATTTAATTAATTAAATGTTAATTAGTTAATTGATTGGATAAAATTATTTAATAGATTAAATGTTAATTGATTAATTAAGACGCAAGTAGTTAAATTTTAATTTTATCTTTTTCATAAGATTTTATTGTATGGATTAGATATAGTAGATATAATATGATTATATGGACCCCGATTGATCATGGACTCGACCGATAGGATAGATGTGAATGATTTAATTTTTCTGTTGGTTTAAAAATTGTCCTGGCCGTTATGAAGAACGTGACCTAGTTTATTTTCTGCATTTATCCCATTCCGTTGACTCCCCAGTGTGCGGCGGGTGTATTTATTTTATTAGATAGAATTAAATGTAACAAGAATGGAAGCGAAAGATGGAGACCAAAGAAAGACGAAAAATAAAGATCCCATTGGAGAATGGCGCATTAAAGATCCTATTGGCGGTTGCAGCTACCCTTAGATTGTGACCAGCGGTTTAAATCGGTTTGTATTCGAAACCGCACCTAGGAAAAGTCCATGATCATACCGGTTACTTTACGCATTTATTTATTTTGTGCTTGTATTTATTTTATATGATACGATAGATGCATGACTAGGCACGATCTAGATAAATGTGTAGGATGTATGTTTACTGAGAGATAGACATATTTATGATGAGACCATGATTAAAAATTAATTAAGTGAATTAGTTTACATAAATACTTCCACCTCAAAAGAATCAAGTTGAAATTGCCTCCCATATTATAATGACGGTGAAGAGCCCTTGTTCGGATCCAACTCATCAGCCAAAGCAGGGGGTTGACCTACCTCGGGTATATCGTCATTATCGAGATATGATCGTATGAGATCTCACGAATATTGGGGTTATGACTTGACTAAGAATTCTCTCGGCCACCACCCAAAGCGGGTCGTTTGGATTTTAGAGGCAAGGGTTTGACTACTTCTTAAGATGAAAATTGTCAAAGAGTTGACTAGTCAAACAACAAGAGTCGTATAAGATCACGATTGACAAAGGGATGTTGTCTACCTATTATGCTATTTTCGCCCACCACCACAAAGCGGGTCGGGTAGTTTAGTGGGATCTTGTCCACTAAAGAAATTAATAATTCTTGAAAGTCAATTGGAAGTAGTTGACTAGTGGGAGCAAAATCATAAACCAAAAGACCATTTTTGATTTTATGTGTATAAACAACAACACTCATTTATTTTCATTTTTATGTTGTAGTTTTAGCAAACTTTATATTTATGTTTTATTCTCGATTAGTAAAACCAAATTATGACTGTTACCTTTTGAGAAACGTTCTCAAATATGGTTAAGTAATTTTAATCCTTTTAAAATAAGCAATGACATGAGCAATCCCGTTATAGTAGTTAGAGACAAGGAGACTACATATTTGATGGAGTTCTCCAAGACTTTAATTATTAATGAAAGCGGAAGCTCATGATATGATTAAATCATTTGAAATAAGTTTCAATGAATTAGTCATAAATTGGATACGATCCAAGATGATCATTCAGTCATACGATGACAATTAATTCAATCGTTGAATAAGAATGACCACATCTAATTTTGGAAAGGTTGTTTTCAAAATTGTAAGATTTAAGTAACGACTTAATTCTATCATTGCTTAAAGGTTAATTAAATAGTCAATGTTTTGAATACGATTCAAAATGATAAACAAACTATTTAATAAACTTTAGATTTTCTTTATGAAAGGAAATCAAAGACATAGCTCTTGTGATCTTTCTTAAGTCTTATGAAGACTACACTAAGAAACATTTTTCAAGTGCTTAAAAGGGTTGAAAAGGAAAGTTAGGGCATGTGCTTAAATAGAGAACTTATTGAAGTTTCTATTATAGGCAAGTGAGTTGAGATAAATCTATCTAAAAGTCAACTCTTAGATATATGATATCTTACGAGTGTGATTAAATTAGAAAGATTAAATACTGATATGGAAAGTGAAGCAAATGTTGTAATACTTACCATATTCTGGATCTAGTAAACTGATAAGGGAACTAAATAAATGTTATTATGTTCCGGTTCTTATGAAGGACATACTTTCATTATTTGTTTGGATTTAGTAGACATATTCAATTGTAAAGAATAAATGTTATTCCAATAAAGTTGGAAGGTCACTGAATCTAACATACTAGATTGAAGTCACTATATAGTTGATATATGTGATGAGATCTCAACTAAATATTTGTATGGCTATTATCCTTGATATTTGTAGTTGTTCTAGATGTCGATTCTCTGGAAGAGAAGCGTGTAATTAAACATCATTTTGATGATGTTAAACCATATGATTATGAATCATGTGGGTTATACGTATCTTATCCAAAAGGGACTAAAATACCCTTTTTCGAAAAGGTTGTAAGATCTAGAAAAATTGTCTAAAGCCTAAACATACCGATGTTTGTTGGCTTATGACAATTAATGCTACAAATAATTATTTGTTAATCTCTATAACTATTTTTAGAAATAGTCAAGTGTACTCAGTGAAGTGCATAATTCGGAAAGCCCGAAAAGTTCGAGCTAGTACGAATATGAGATTGATGAGCTACTTAGGAATTAATCTTCAATTGGATTGAAGTAATTAATACCTGAAGGGTGTTTCAGAAGTCGTCTGAAAGGGAATAAGATTCTCCCTTGAAGGATACCATCTTTGGGATACGCAATTAGATTGTGTTCCCAAAATGGAAATAACACTTTATATGATAAAGGTGTGACACAAGCCATGCGATGTATCCTTTACCCGCTTTCGGGATAGTGCCTCATACTTAACCTAGTTCCAAAGAATAAAGGTTGAATAAACTCCATATTAGATATGGAAGACGATAATGTCGAATCTATCTTAGCCGATGATTTGAAGTTGTCATAGGCAAAGTCAGAAAGGCTTGGAGCCTAGTACGACATATGCAACTTTGTGGAATATCTTAGCAAGTACGCTTGATATTACTTACTTGTCCGCGGAGCAAAATGTTTGTCTCCAAACATGCTGTCTTCTAAAGGAAGTGTTTCTTCCAAAAGAAACAGTGGGAGTGAATCAGATCTCAAAAGAGTTTGAGAACCACAAAGATATATTCAACCAATGGGACATGAGCAGACGCCACATAACGATGAGGTGTAGAACACTGCTCAGTGCACATAAAAGTTCTGTAAGTCTGTGGATGACCTTAAGCCTGAAAAGGCTGCTGGTATGTTCATCTTGAAGAATGAATATCTCACGACTTATGAAAGAATGTTTGAAAGGCAAGATTGAGAGATATGGCCAGGAGCCATAATATCTGAATTAGATTCCATCAGCGACAACCAGGTTGTGAACCTAGTCTGTCTTACCTAAGGGGAGTGTCCCTGGAAGGCTGACATGGATACTAATATGATTACCATAAGGCTATAGTGACGGCTGAAGGGTATGAGGTGTAAACCTTGTAATTATCTTTATGCTGCCAGCTGTGCCCGGTTCTATTCAGATGATGCTTGTTATAACTTCGTATCATGGCTATATGATAGTGTTGATGACGTTGAGCAGAAAGCTCGATGTTCATAGACGATAACATGATATGTAAGCCCACGAGATCCATTTATGGACTCAAACAAGTTTCTCTAGACGATTTCTTTGTTTGATAATCAAAGGAGTTTGATTTAGTCAAAAGAAGGATATGACCAATGTGCAATATGGATAGTGGGAGTGTGTTACGATTTTTGAGTAAGGTATTGGATATATCTCTCAAGAATTATCACCCCATGTCACAGTCAATTAATGTTTGGTAGTTCAAGGTCTTTACGAAAGCACTTGGATTAGCAGTTCTTATTTTAGAAATGAGAATCTATAGCGATAGATTTAATCATTGTTAGATTATTGTTTACCTATATAGATGTGATGCTAAAAGAAGTTTAGCATAGATCCCATGATCTATCTATGTTAGGGCGTTAGTCCTAAAGATAAGGTGAAAGATGATGGTTATGAAGGTTTCCTTTGCTCTGCGATAGGAACCATCATAAAGGTAATGCCGATGTTCATAGTTCATGAACTATCGTGAGCAATTAATGAAAGTAAATCGTGAATGTCGAGAATATCCTTAAACAAGTTAAGGATGGTTTCTAGTTTATTGAAACTTGGAAATAAATAAACGTAGATATCTGAGGCGTATATCCCGAGCCTTATGAAGGTGAGTGGGAGCTACTGCCTGGTTTGCGATCACTTTGATACAGTTGAGTGGAAATGTTCTCGCCGATGGGTCACTGTAAATTCTACAAACAAGCCCAAAACACATAAGTGCCTTAGAGGCGCGGCGGGGCAATACATGGATCTAGAAGGTTCATTCTTGAACCTTGTACGGTTCTTCCACCTTTTCTATATAGCTGATATAGTAAGTGGATTCATTGCTTGAAGCAAGGACCAGGGTCTCATCAGAGATTCGTGTGTGTTGAGGCTGTTCCTTTGACTTGGTCATTTGGAACGTGATATGAAGATAGTCTGAGTCCCCACGGATAGCGATCCGTTCATGGCTAGGGCTAGTTGCGAGTATTGCATGAGATTCTTGTGTTTCAACTTGGTCTTGTGTGTGCTAGTGATTGGTTTTAGGCCAAGTGGGAGATTGTTGGAATAGTGTCCTAAACCCAATCGGGTTGGACCGGATCCGACCGGGTCGGATCATTTCTACTATTCCTTTATGTTTATACATATATAAAATGGTTTTTCTGTTGTCATATATCTGTTCTTCTAAAGAACCAATTATGAATTGTTATATGGTAACGTCCTTAGTATTAAACTGTGGTAGAGAAACCATGATAGGCGATTATGGTTGATGAGATCTCTAATCACTTTAATAAGTTTGATACTTAAATGTCTCTAGGCTGATGTACTATTAAACAGGACATTGATAGTATAAACAGACTAGCACGTATTAGATGTCTTCTGTCTTTAAGGGCAGGGATAGATCTCGTCTATCGAAGTGTAGAGACACTTGGACTGTACGTGGACGTGTATTAGAGAATGCGTACGTTAGACTGACCCACTTACACAGATAAGTGTCACACTATGTGGCGGTTGTGTAATTATCCTTTTGACCGGAGTCTTCATGGCATCACGGTGTGGATTGTCATGCTTTGACACTATTGAGGTTTCCCCTAGCCATGGGGCGATCATGCGGTAGTGATTGGGTATGATCTTCAAAGCATCGCGGAGTATACATGATTGGTCGTCCGGGAATCGCGTATCCTATGATTGGGATCGAATATCCGAAATGGCCTTCTTATAAGGAATGTCCTCGTTCTCGTGAATCTTTGCAAAGTGGGAGTAAATGAGTTACTTCGAGAGCATGCATGATATCCAGTTATAAGATACGGTTGTTAATGTTTGACACTCGACGTCACGACCGTATGGATATTATTACAATGATAGGATCGTAAGTTACACGGTAGCTCGTTTCACATGAAAGGTAGTAGTCATTGCATTTGACTCTTCCGATGATTGGGGTCACGGTGTGTTGCTGCTACGCTATCCCGTGATCGTTAGGCATGAAGGGCATTTTTGTAATTTGCACTTTGTGTCTACGGCCAACATATTCGGAAGCCTATCGGGTCACACACATAAGAACATCTAGCCGGATTAAAATGTGGTTATAGATGATAACCAAATAAGGAAGGTTTATCTCGAGACTATAAAGGTTATAGTGGTAAATTAATATGGTGGTATTTATTTATTATGAATAAATTAAATACAAGATATTAATAATATTATATTAATTAAAGAATATTCCGGAAGCCAATTTGTTGGTCAAAGGGCGCCACATTTAATGTGTATAAGATACATTTGGATTGTGCAATTTAATTAATAGTATTACCAAATATTTAAATATAAGATATTGATATATATATGTATATATCCAAAATGCATGCGGCTGGAATTAGTGTGCATGTCACACGTGAATACCAAGGTTGACATGATTGAATATTTATAGATTTATATGTGTTATATATATGTGATATATACACATGTGTAAATTGATTTATGGTAATATAATAAAAGGTAAATATTGCCAATATAAGATATTGACAATATCTTGGAATATTCAATATAAGATATTGACAAAATCCTAGATTTATTTAATATAAGATATTATAATAAATGAGATAAATCAATCAATTATATTTTCCTTATTTTATTGGGAAAAGGTTTTCTTCTCCTCCACACTACATGGGGCGCCCCTCTCACTATAAATAAGAGGTGGGTGTCAAGCTCTTTTGTACATCATAATTCCAAGAGCTAATAGTTCTTGTGTAAAATAGAGAGCATCTTTTGGAGAGTTGGAGAGAGGGGAAAAAGGCCGGTCTAGCAACCGGAGTTTTCCAATAGCAATCCATGATGGGATTCCGGCGGGCTGTTCGTGTGGACTAGCGGTAGAGGCCGAACACTTGGGCGGCTCTATGCAGAACTACTCTCCTTAGACGGTCAAAGCGTCGATCTTTTAGATCAACCAAGGTAACCACCGTCTATTAACTTGTTTGTTTATTGCTTAAACGAAGTCGATCTTGGGTCGATAGGAAATAAATTTTTGAATTCCGCTGCGTTCCCGCGTAGATTTCCTAACATATTTGAGGAGGACTTTGTACCTCTTAGTGCTAATAATACCTCCAAACAAGCTTTGGTTGCTACTCATCAATGGACTGTGCATGCAGCATAGTATATGGATAGTGGGGCTACTAATCACATTACGACGGATATGAACGACCTACACATCATTGGTGCCACACAGGGTCAGATAACCTAACTGGTTGAAATGGTGAGCAACTTCCCATTAAATACATAGGTTCTTGTATTCTTTCCACACAATCTAGCACACCACTTCAACTCAGAAACTCTTTACATGTTCCTAGTATGACAAAAAATCTCATTAGTGTTTCTCAATTCACCAATGACTTTCTCTGTGATTAGTGAATTTGATAATAAATGTTGTTATCTCAAGGACAAGAAAACAAACACCCTGCTACAAATAAGAGTTCTTAGACATGGCCTCTACCAGACCCCAGTTGTCCAAGGATCCAGTCAACAGACCTCCCTTAAATCCAAGGAGTTGTCTCAGCTCAATAATCATTCTTGTAATACCTTTGTTTGTTCTTCGGTTTTAGACAAAAACCTTGATGTATGGCACAAGAGACTTGGTCATCCTTCTAAATCTGTGTTGAAAACCGTTTTAACTTCTTGTGATGTTGTTTATATGGAAGATGTACCTTTTTGTGAAGCTTGTCAGTTTGGGAAAATGCACTCCCTGCCCTTTGTTAAATCTAGTTTTCATGCTAAATCTTTTCTTGATGTGATTTACACTGATTTATGGGGTCCACTACCTGTCACAGCCAGTCTTGGCTACCAATATTATATTTATTTTGTTGATCACCATTCTAGATACACATGGTGTTGGTCCCAGAGGAGGGTAAAAGTATAGTCAGATGGGGGGGTGAATGACTATACTGGAGTTTCAAAAACTTTTGTTAATTTAAAATCTTTTGGGCAGCGGATAAGTCCCTTCTTAAAAGTTGTTTCAAAGTAGATTACGCACACATAGATTAAGAATATAATCCAGTAAATAAAGGCTGTAAAGTAAAGTGCTGTAAGTAAATGAACACAAAGGTTTATGGTGGTTCATGGTGGTGTAATCCCTTAATCCACTATTCTCCTGTGATGATTGGAGGAATTCAATATTGTCTTTCACCAATACAATAGTAAGATTGTCCTTGGATACACAAGCTTCACAATCTCCAAGACTATCACTCCCTGGCTACAAAAGCTTCAGTGACTCAATCTTCAACACTGCTCCTTGGGACAAATCCTTCAGCAGCTATCACAAACTGGTGCAGCTCCTCCACAGACTTCTCATATTCAATTGCTGCAGACTGGTGTGAATAAAATTCACAAATGTGTTGATCAATCTTAGTGCTTGATATGACTTTATGCTCTGAATGCTGAGTTGATATCTGGTTGTGTTCTTGTAAATTTCGATAGAAGGCTTAAGAAATTTGACAGATCTTCTGTCTCAGTATTTGCTTGTATATTTTTTTTGTCTGTCAAAGCCTTCTATTTATAGCCTTGATTTTCTTTGATTTGAATTTCCGTCCGTTGGCTATTTAATATGGAGAATAATCCTTGATTTAATTCTTGATTCCTCCTTGATTTATATTCTCCTAATTTCAGTGATCCGGATTTTCTTCAAACATTTATCAGAAAATCCGTCCTTGATTGATTCTGCATTTATTGCTTGATTTGCTTAATCTCCATGTTCTAAATAGAATGCAGACCGCATACTTGAGTTTGCCGTTTTAAGCTAGTGATTGACCGGCTTAGTGAGTCTTCTTCCTTTGATGTTAAGATCTCCTTCACTATCTTTCTATAGTCAGCCGATAGTACTCTTACTTCACCGTTTTGCTGTTTCTTTTCTTTATTTTGTTTTCCAAGTTTGCTTGTACTTCACTGATCCTTGATTTGTGTGAGATCAGTGTACACCATATTTAAACATTAGATTTCATCATTTCTAGTACAACTTAGACGTATCCAAGGTCATCACATACTTCCCTGGTTATAAGTCAGTCCATTATGTCTTCATGCTTCTCTGCTGATACTAGGTTGTCTTCACTCTGCTGATTTTCAGTTTTACTTAGCCATCCTACCAACTAGTACAATACTTGTTTGACTGAACTTATAGAACATGTCAGACTCTATGTAAAGACTTATACACATATTTCTAATTTATTTCAGGCTTTCTATAACAGCTAGTATGGCCATCATCAAAATACAATAAAATGTTCCTAACAATTTCCCCCTTTTTGAAGATGCTAAAACCCAGCTTCTTCATCCTCGTCCTCTTCTTCATTTTCATATGTTGGGGTTAGATAATAGGCTTCCTCATCATCTACTTCTTCTTCGAGAGGGATTTCATCCTTTGGGTTTTTATCATCATCACTGATCACAAGGGGTCTGTCTTCATAACTTTGTAGACTCCCTTGTTGCACTCTTGCTGTCTGAGATCATGTTCTTCTCCCAATCCTAGATCTGTTGCTTGCTGGTAGTGATATTTTCCTTCCTGATACAGTTTGCTGCTTTTGTGTTGGCTTGATGTAGGTGAACATCACTTTGGAGTCATGCAATTTGTATAACTGAATTAGTCTCATGATGTATGTCAACCAGATAATATATTTTGATACATTTTAATCCTATTTCTTAAGATTTTAGTAACGCTTTTTATCAAAATTAATAAATATCGTGATAATACGGTTTGTTTTTATGAATAGTAGATACTATAAAATCCCAACAATTTTTACATATTTATAGGCTTAAAAGCCTATTTTTATTATCAGAATTACCATGGTTTTTCTTGTTTTAGTTTTATTACAGATACCACATGTGAAGCTTTAGGGTCGTGACGTAACACTCGACGGATACATAATTATCAAATCAAATCTTATACAAAATCCGGCTCTCACAAGATCCGGCGCAAACCGGGTAGATACCGGTCTGCGCCAGGAAGATATCCCAGATTTCGTTTAGATTGGAAAATATTGGGCATTTAATGACTCTGACATGTAACTGCAAAAGATTCCGGCGCAAACCGGGAATATTACGGCGCGCGCCGGGAAGACAAATCTAAATTATTTCTATCACTATTCACATGCAGAGACGGTTATATATATTTTTTTTTGCATGACACAAGAAGGGGGGATATATCCATCTTGCAGGCAACAACACTTAAAGGCTCTCAAAGCCAAAAATTATAAATTCCATTATTAGCTATTTCATCACCAATTTAATATTTAGAATGTTGGTATAATTATGTGGGTAGTTTGATTGGGAAAAATTCAATAGCCTTGGGAGCAAACTCCATTGGTGCTCCGAGAAGAAGACTTCAAGCTTTCCATTGCAAACTTACCGGTTATAATCAGTAAACATTCTAGTAGTATCTTGTTTTGTTAATCAGATTATTATGAATGCTAAAATAAATATGTTAGTATTCGTAGTAATGAGTGGCTAGACGTGTAACTAGCCAAGGCATGTACTTGAACTATGTTGATCTCTTTTAGTTAATCGGATGGTGACTATGTAATGTATATTTTAATTTCAATTGTGTTGAAGATTTTTCTACTTAAATTGATTGTTAGCTTGTGTTGGAGTAATTAACCAATAGTGGCACACACACACACACTTAATTGATACCGAACAGAGATCTTAGGTGTGAGAACGAGGTAGAAAAACCGGAAGGTAAAGTTGACCATTATCGGAGTTCAATTTCTTATTCGGGGAAATAACTAGTTTGTACTCATGATTTTATCATGTCAAATCATTAGGTTTAGGGCTCTTAAACCAAGGAGGAGGCATAGAACAATTTCATACACTCGTATGAGGGGAAATTGTTAGAATAGGAGTACACCGTTTCACGCAATTGGATACCCTTAATAGGCCGGTTAATCACATCCAAAAAACTAAAAGAGACTGTAGTTCAATGTGATTGTCTTGGCTAGTACCTTTAATATTCATTGTTAATTTTATTATTAACGTAAAACTGTCACTTTTATGTTAAAATTGCGACTTAGATCAAGATAATAATAGCTAATTGGTGTTTAACCACACTTTGAATTATATCGTATTCCCTGATGAGGCGACCTTGATCCACCAGACTAGACTACAATTTGACCCGGTACACTGCCGGTTAGATTGGACCCCAGTTTTAGGATACATCAAGTTTTTGGCACCGTTGCCGGGGAAACGCCAATTTATTGTGTCTATGGTTACTACTTGTATTAGTTCAAAATTCTTGAGGATAAGTCAACACTTTTCTTAATCTCATTTCTATCTTTGTTTCTTTGGTACTTACCTCATTGGTAAGTGGCCAAGTGTTATTTTATTCTTTTCGTGTTATTTTCTATCCGATAGTTGATGACCCGTAGCGGTAAGGCCCCACTCACTACTTATAAGCCCGAACAAGGTCATGATGAAACACCACCTGAACAAGGGCTTGCTCATGCCCAAGGTCATGGACAAAACCCCAATAATCCTAATCCACCATTACAAAATCTTCACCCACCACCAATTCCCAGTAATCAAAACCCCAATAATAGGAATAACCAAAACTGAAACCAAAATAACCGTAATAATAATAATAACCCACCAAACCCCAGACCCATTTGCGATCAAACCTTGAGAAGGAATGAGACCAACAATCCAATTCGTTTACCCAATGATGGTGCAAACAACTTTGAAATAAAATCCCACCTTTTGGGCTTAATTGACACAAGAGCCCAATTTCTAGGTGAGGATGACGAAGATCCGCATCATCACTTATATCTTTTCGAAGAATTGTGTAACACGGCCAAAAGTCAGGGCGCTCATAGAGAATTGACAAGGATGTCAATGTTTTTCTTTTCTTTAAAAGGAAGGGCAAGAGATTGTTTTATGTCTCTCCCTCATCATTCATTGACAAGGTGGGAGGACATTCAAAATGAATTTTTAAAACAATATTTCACTCCAGGAAGGAATTTGGAATTAAAGGTTGAGATTGCTAACTTTAGGCAAGGATCCGAGGAAACACTTGGAAGTGCTAGGGAAAGATTTAAAAAACTGTTAAGAGCTTGTCCTGATCATGGTTACTCTCTTGATATGCAAATTCAACTTTTCTGTTGTAAATTGAGAAAAGACTCCCGTACGGATGTTGATCACGCATGAGGTGGTTCTTTGATGATGAGTGAAGCACAAGTTGTGTATGATGCTATTGAGAAAATTTCTACGAATAACCGAATGTGGGAGACTGGTTCTAGCACAAGGAAAGTAGCATTTGTAGGAGAATCGACGTCAAAAACAGAAGTTCTAGCACACTTGGAAAATCTGAGTAGGAAGTTCGATGGCTTACAAGCGTGCAAAGGTCTAAGCTCGGAAGGCAATGTATCTAGTGAATATTCAACCCATGACAATGTGTCATTAGGGATGGAAGAATCTGAAGGATATTCAAGAGAAGAGGTAAGTTTTATGCAACAACATAGGAATTTGAATAAAGCTTACTCAAACTCACTCAATGCCATTAGGAGAGATCACCCTAATTTTTGTTGGTCTGAGAATCCAAGTAAGCAAGGACAACCTCCATATCCAGCCCAGTACAAGAGCTCGTACAATGCGAATACTCAAAATCAAGGTTACCAAGGAAATACCTCGAGCCAAAACCAACAATCACCAACACCTAGATCATACCCTCAACATACCACCCAAAGCATACCAGTTACTCAAAGTTCAACTCTACCAGTAGAAGGAGTTGATAAGTGGGAAAAATTGATGGAAAATATGATGGGTGTGATGTCTACTCAAGCTCAGAATATGGAAACCATGATGACTACTATAGGCAGAGTTACTAAGGATATTAGTACGTTGAAAACATCCATGAGTGGACATGACACGAGGATGAGAACCATAGAAGCATCTGTGCAAAATATGAAAGATCACTTGAGTAGAGAAGGAGAACGAAAGAATAGTAGACCTCCGGGAGGACTACCGAGTAATACCGAACGGAACCCAAGAGAGGTGAATGCAGTGATTACCTGAAGTGGGAGGGTATGTGGAAGCAATGGAGTAGAGAAATCTGGAAACAATGAAGTCGAAGATGATTTAGATGATAAATTCGAAGAAAACCTGGAACACAAGGATGAACCAGAATTGAGTAAGGAAGAAGAAGAAATCATTGATAATTTCTTGAGACGTGATAGACATGTTGAAGCCGAAAGCGAAGATGAGGAATGGATTAAAGTCCCAAGAATATTTAAGAATCCGAGGGCTATCGATCTACGGACGCTATTTAATGAACATGTCAGAGAAGATGATGTTGCTAATGATACAGTCCAAGTGGGGAATAGCAACACCCAAAAAACATAGCTGGTAAAGAGAAGTTCAGGGCACATTTCAAAGAAAATAG
This sequence comes from Gentiana macrophylla, assembly GCA_026214975.1. Classification (NCBI taxonomy): domain Eukaryota; kingdom Viridiplantae; phylum Streptophyta; class Magnoliopsida; order Gentianales; family Gentianaceae; genus Gentiana; species Gentiana macrophylla. The sequence continues at coordinate 132,804,952 of CM047807.1, read as the reverse complement.
TGCAAGATCAGCACACATGGCGACCACCAAATGCTCAATCATTCAAGGAAGCATCACCGTCTTCATCCGAGGAGAAAGGCAAGGGAGGTATGACTTCAAACCCTAAAATTATTGATCTTGAGTCTTTACCTTACCCACCTAGAGATCAAATTAAAAAGTTGAAAACGGATAAGAAGTATGCTTGTTTCCTTGACACATTTCGTCACCTTAATGTCAATATCCCTGTCATTGAAGCACTGATCAATATGCCCATATATGGAAAGTTTCTTAAGGATATCCTCTCAAACAAAAAAGGTTTAGAAGAATATGAGAACATATGCCTTAATGAGGAATGCTCCGCAGTATTACAACACAAGCTCCCGCCTAAACTAAAAGACCCCGGTAGTTTTACCATCCCATGTGAGATTAGGGGTTTCTTGTTTAAGAAGGGGCTGCGATCTCGGTGCAAGCATTAATCTCATGTCTTACGAGGATTACAGGAACTAGGAATAGGAAAGCTCAAAAATGCCGAGATGACTCTTCAGATGCCGGATAGATCTATTAAACATCCTAAAGGAGTCATCGAAGACGTGTTGGTCAAGATAGATAAGTTTTACTTCCCAGTTGACTTTGTAGTTATGGAAATGGAAGAAGGATTTTCAACACCCCTCATTCTTGGTCGTCCATTCCTAGCTACGGGAAGAACCCTTATCGACGTTCAAAAGGGTGAGTTAATTTTAAGAGTCAATGAAGATGAAGTCACCTTTAATATCTTCAAAGCAATGAAACATCCATACAGGTCACCAGAGTCATGTTCATTCATAGACACTATATCTTCTATTTGTATGGATCATAATAAATTACAAGTTTTTGACGATAAGCTCGAAGAATGTTTGGCCTTATCTATCTATGAAGAAGATAAGAATGACCAGGAAATGGAAGAAGTAATTTTTTAACTGAATACAGGAGGTTCTTTTGTGAGACAACCATGGCACCGTTATTTAGAATTAGAACTGGATGGCCCAGTATTGAAACCTTCGGTGGAAGAGCCACCAAGGAATCTGGAATTGAAACCTCTCCCTTCAAATATTACATACGCCTTTCTTGAAGCTGATAATTTACTTCCGGTTATTATTTCATCATCACTAACCAACCTACAGGAAGATCAATTGTTAAGAATGCTGAGGCAACATAAGAAAGCGTTTGGATGGACAATGGCAGATATTCAAGGATTAAGCCCTGAGATTTGTGTACACAGAATTATTTTTAATGAAGGATCTAAGCCATGTATCCTGCCACAACGTCGCCTCAACCCGAACATGCAAAAAGTGGTCAAGAAAGAGGTTATTAAACTATTAGAGATGGGGAAAATCTTTCCCATGTCAGACAGTGAATGGGTAAGTCCCACCCAAGTAGTACCAAAGAAGGGTGGTTTCACGGTGAAAGAAAATGACAAACATGAATGGATTCCAACAAGAGATGTTACAGGATATCGAATGTGCATTGATTTTCGCAAGCTGAATGAACAAACTAAGAAAGACCATCACCCGCTTCCATTCATAGTGCAGATGTTGGAATGATTAAGTGGACATAAATTCTATTGTTTCTTGGATGGTTATTCAGGTTATCTGCAGATATTTATTGCAGCAAGGGATAGAGAAAAAATAACTTTCACTTGTCCTTACGGAACCTTTGCATATAAAAGAATGCCATTTGGATTGTGCAATGCACCAACTACATTTCAATGGTGTATGATGGCAATATTTTCTGACATGGTAGAAAAAAATTTGGAAATTTTTATGGCTGATTTAAGCGTCTTTGGAGACTCTTTCGGAGAATGTCTCTCACACTTAGAACGTGTTTTACAACGCTGGGAAGACACAGACTTAGTTCTAAACTGGGAGAAGTGTCATCTAATGGTGTCAGGTGGTATTGTTTTAGGTCACAGAATTTCTAAAGAAGGTATTGAGGTAGACAAAGCAAAGATCGAAGTGATTGAAAAGTTACCTCCACCAGCAAATCTAAAAACTCTGAGAGGATTTCTTGCCGGTTTCTATAGAAGGTTTATAGTAGATTTTTCCCGCATAGAAAAACCTCTCTTTCATTTGCTTGAGAAAGAAGTATCATTCAATTTCGATGACAAATGTATGGAAGCATTCGAGACTTTAAAGGCACGATTGATAACTGCACCAGTGTTAGTGGCACCGGATTGGGATCTAACTTTTGAGCTTATGTGTGATGCAAGCGATCTGGCGGTTGGGGCTGTGTTAGGCCAACGCCATAACAAAGTACTTAAGGCAATCTATTATGCATCCCACATACTAAACACAGCTCAGCTCAACTATGCCACCACAGAGAAGGAGCTACTTGCCGTAATTTTTGCATCGGACAAATTTTGATCTTATCTCGTCGGTTCTAAAGTCATTGTCTATACTGATCATTCAGCATTAAAGTACTTGTTGAGTAAGAAAGATGCAAAACCTAATCTTCTCAGATGGATTCTCTTACTTCAAGAGTTCGACATTGAAATTAAAGATAAAAAAGGTAGTGAGAATGTAGTAGCATACCATTTGAGTTGTATGGAGTTTGCTGAAGAAGAAGGAAGGAGACAAGAGATCAAGGATTCATTTCCGGATGAACAACTCCTCATGGTTGATGCTCCTCCAACAATGCAGCTCATTAAAGCTGGTAATACACCAAAGGAGAGCTCGCCATGGTTGGGTAATATCATTAATTATTTTACTTGTGAGTATGTTCCGTCTCATTGGACATGGCAGCAGAAAAAAAATTTCTTTTATGATTTAAAATTCTATTATTGGGAAAACCCCGTTCTTTTTCGAAAGTTTTCGGATGGCATAATTAGGAAGTGCGTTCCCGATAATGAAATTTTAAGTATTTTATCCTTTTGCCATGATCATGAGGCTGGCGGCCACCATGGGGGGTGGAAAACCGCCTATAAAGTTTTGCAATGTAGTTTTTACTAGACTACACTGTATAAAGACACACACCACAATGCACGATCTTGTGAGTCATGCCAAAAATGGGGAAACGTTTCTAAAAAGCACGAGATGCCTCTTCAACCTATATTGGAGTGTGAATTGTTTGATGTTTGGGGCATTGACTTTATGGGCCCTTTCCCTCCGTCTTTTGGTAAGAAATTCATCTTAGTAATGGTCGATTATGTATCTAAATGGGTCGAAGTCCAAGCTCTTCCAACTAATGATACCAGAGTAGTGCTAAAATTCCTTAAAAATAATATATTTACGAAATTTGGCACTCCTAGGGCTATCATTAATGACAGAGGGTAACATTTTTGTAACTGGCCATTTACCAAATTGATTGAGAAATATGGTGTAAAACACAAGCTTGGCATGCCGTACCATCCGCAAACTAGTGGCCAAGTTGAGGTATCTAATAGAGAGGTAAAAAGAATCATTGAAAAAACTATAGATTCCAATCGTAAAAATTGGGCGGAAAAATTAGATGATGCACTTTGGGCATATAGGACAGCCTTTAAAACACCAATTGGTTGTTCTCCTTATAGACTAGTTTTTGGCAAGTCTTGTCATCTTCCGGTTGAGTTGGAACATCGTGCCTTCTGGGCTATTATATTTCTTAACTTTGATCCTAAAGCCGTGGGTGACCATCGATTACTTCAACTCACGGAACTTGAGGAGTTTCGCCTTGATGCTTATGAGAACGCTCGAATCTACAAGGAACGCACGAAGTCTTTCCATGATAAGAGAATATTTCGTCGTGAGTTCCTTGTGGGTGATCGGGTGCTCCTGTACAACTCACGTTTGAAATTGTTTCCAGGTAAGCTTAATTCTAGATGGACAGGTCCATTTTTGGTAACTAAAGTGCATGCATCTGGAGCAGTGGAATTGACGGATGGAAACACGACTTTCATAGCCAATGGTCACAGAGTGAAGATATATGTGGAAAAAGAAGGAATCCCTCCAACTCAAGAGGTGATGTTCCTTGTTGACCCCCCCCCCCCCCCCCCACCAACTGAATCATGAGATAGTCTAGCTATAAACTATAAAAGTAGCAATCACGGGTACTATCCTTCTAGTTACTTAAGCATTTATTTTCTGGGTGGTTTGTATGCTTAAAACTGATATTTGCTTGGGTAAAGTAATGGATTAAAGTATCCCCTTTGGGTTAAGGATATTTTCGAAATTTACGTTTATCAAAATTATAAAATTATATATACAATAATAACAAAAACTAAAATGGTTAAAATAAATTATTTATGTATGAATAAAGCTTCCCATATTTTTTATAAAAAAAAATTGATAAACTAGATAGTAGTTTGTGTGATTATAAAAATTAAATAAGTAATATAATATAAGGAAGGGAATTACAACCGTTACAAAATGTAACCCGGCGTATGCCGTGTAAAATTTCGATTCTGCTGAAATTACCGGTCTACGCGGATGACTCGAATTTGAAAATCGAATCAAATTTATTTTTCTCTCCCTCATAACTCCTCCCTCGATACTCGGTTCCTCTTCCCCATTACCCCCACCATTTCATCTTCTCCACCAACCTCAAACACCCTAACTCCTCCATCTCTTCTTAATCAAACCCCCAACCATCACAATTTACCTCACACCTCTTCTTCCCAAAAGTTCTTATTCTAAAGGAAATACACCACTTTAAGTGAAGAGGCGGCTCCATCTTTTCCGGTGAAGCACCATAAGTTCTGGCCACCTCCACCCGTCTCCTTTATTTCAGACAAAATCGACACAACAGCCAGGTAAAAATTTCTTTCTTCTATTTTCTAAAAAATTATTTTCACAAGTTAATTTGAAAAATTACACTTTTTCATTTTATCATTGTGTTTTGCTCATACCACTCTCGTAGATGAGTGAATCATCCAACCCTCATTGGAAGAACACCGGTAAAAAATTGAAAAACTACAAATCCAATTGTCATAGTTCCGGTTCATGAACCGAGACCTCTCACCGACGAAGAGGCAGCGGTCTCTTTTCAAAGAACTGCTACTCCAGCCGCTCTCGCAGCTTATGAAAACTATTTTAAGAATTGTGGTCTTCTCTTAGAACGTGGTATAGATTTTGGGTCTCTTGGTGTTGAGTTTCGTGAAATTTTTGAACGTCGGAATTGGCTACGGATTGCCGAGCCTCGCACTGAAATTATCATTACCACGATGGTGGCTGAATTTTATTATGTACTGTCTACCCATGAACCAGTACCAGATGGGCCGTTACCTTTAGTATCCGTTCGGGGCATTGTTGTTCCTTTTACCCCTGAGATCATCAACGCCTTTTATAGCATTCCAGACATACCTCGTGATCAGGATTATTTTGAAGTATGGAATCTTAGTCAAGCTAGTATGATGCAGGCTCAAGCTTTTGAGGCTCAGCGTTCTTTTGATCCATCCGCCACTTGGGTAGAAAAACGGTTTAGCTTTGGAGGGTGTATCAAGGATATCCGAGCCATGCAGCATTTTCTAGGCCATAATGTGAGCCCTTCACGACATCTTAGTGCCTACAATTATCCTAATTCTTGCATAGCATGGGCAACAGGTAAAAACATTCCAGCTGATTTTTGGAAGGATTATCTTTGCCCGAGCTAGAGAATTTACCTTTAACCGTCCTCAAAGTGGAAGAATGCCATTTCCAAATCTGATTTCTGCACTTTGTCTCCGAGCTCCGGTTCCCGTTCTTCCATCTGATAGACTCGTGTCACCAGATTCACCACTCATCGGTCCCCGTCTTGACAATCTACCAATTGGTCGCATTGATTATAATAACTGTACACCATCTCGAGGTTCACTTCCTCAGTCAACCCCAGCTGCTCTTCCACCTGTTTTTCCTTCTTCTACCATTTTTCCTATCCAAAACCTTGCTCAGGAGGCTCGCTTTGAATTCATAGAGTCTTCTCTAGCTACCATTCTGGGACGTCAATCCACTCATGATACCAACTTAATCTTAGGTTTTGAGAGAGTTAGGGAATGGGCTGATGATATACGTGTTGGTATTCGAGGTCAACGCACTTTTATAAGATCTTTAAACCCTGCTTATGAACAAATTACTGATACCCTTGCTCAGTGTCAAGAAGGTCCATATACCTTGCCCATCTGGGTCTCTCAGGCACCTACTCGTACCTCACACCATTCTGTTCCTAGGTCCCCTTTAGACCCTGGTGGTATGGCTGGTTTTGTGTCAACAGGTACAGCTTCGACTACAGTTTTCCGGTGGCTTTAGCATTCCATCTTCTTTATCCTCTGTCACGGCTGGCTTATGCAGTATGGGCTTAGAAGGTTCAGTGGTCATGTCTCACGATGATCGCGTCTCTTTCGATTTGAAGATTTGGCATCTATTGCCGCCTCTCTCTAACTCCGTCTGCGCTTTTGAGCCATCTCGACCATCGATTTCCTGACACCAGATCGACCAATCCAATGAGCACAGTCGCTCCAAGTGGTACTGAGTTTCGAGACGCTATTTAGAGACATAGGATGGACGACTCGGAGACGAATTCTGATATTTGAAATATTTCTATAAACTTCGTGTTCTTAAAAACCGTGGTGTATGATTTCCATTTAAGTTTTAATTTGTTTAAACGAACTACGTTAGTTTGATGTTGTGTTTTGTCGGCTTGGTTCAAGACAACATTTTAGTTTGATGCACTCTTGGGGTAGTGCACTTCTTATATTATGTTATTTTGTGTCTTTGTGTTGATTTTTTTTATAAAATTTGGCTGAAAACCCTGATTTTGGTCTCTGTACGTGAATAATGCTTTCCGGTTTGCACCGAGAATACCCGGTTTGCGCGAGAATACCCGGTTTGCGCCGGAATTTCTAGTTGTTCTTTTATGTCGTTTAGCGCGGTTTGCACTGGGAATTACCGCTCTGCACCGGCTACTGCAACTTCACGCCGACCTGACACCCCTATTTTTTGAAATCATCACTTTTGATCCCTTAGGTGTTCGTGAACCGGTTCACGCTGGGAATCACCGATCTCGCCCGACCTTACTATAATTAAACCGACTAGAATCAATCTTCCATTCTATTTATATCCATTCATAAAAACCCCAAGTTCTGCACCAACTTTTCCTCTCAACCTTATTTTCCTTCTGCATACCACCATGACTTCACCTTCAACTCCACCAATTTCACCTCCTGGTTCTCCAAATTATGTGGTTTCAGAATCCGATATCCACTACAATACTCCCACCATAATCATTTATGCTACTGAAACAGCCAGAGATCGTTACTTTTCAAACTTTTGTCACTCTCCTATCCTAATCGAAAAAGGCTTAAACTTACGCAAGATTAAAGAATGGAGGAGGGACATTCGTATTATGTGGAATGGCTGGGGACGTTATGTTCATACACCACGTGGACGAATTAACATCACCAAAGTGCATGAATTTTATGTTGTCCTTTCTAAAACTCCCTCGGTTGAAGCTACCACGGTTGTCCACATTTGTGGCGTGGCAGTTCCTTTCACCCTCTCTGTCATAAACCAGGCCTTTTTTATCCCTCAGCCACAAACTACTCTTCACCGTCACAATGAAGAAGAATGGCATTTGGATACTATCAACGGTATCATTGACAAGTGCACTGAAGCGTTCCAAGTTTTGTTTCCTGGTTTTGATGGTAACCGCGACTTGTCGGCATATGCTTTGCCATCTGAGATGCGCGCTTGAAAACACTTCATAAAATCTCGTATTTTCCTGACCAATGTTTTCTCTGAAGTCAATGATGATGAACTACTTTTGCTCTACGCCATTGCTGTTGGCGCAGTAATAGACTGGGGTATTCTTATTCATCGTGTTGCTGTCAACTTTGCTTTATCCCGTCGCAATTTCCGTTAACCTTTACCATTTGCTTGGCTCATCTTGCATCTTTGTGATCATTTTGCTGGTGTCCCGGTGATCTGCACCGATGAGGTTTTTCCTTCACGTCGCACCGATACTGCATTACTACCGGTTGACATTCCTGGTGGTTCTTCCTCCGCTGAGATGGGGGATACTGATTAAGCTGGTCGTTTGTTTCTGCATGCCTTGAAAGTTGTTTGATTTCCATGTTATTTTGCCGTTTCAGTCCGGTTGTTGTTTTTCAGTTAGTAAGATAACGAATAAATTAGCACGTCATGCATTTCTTTCGTTTATCTATTTTGTATAATATCTATTTGAAATAAATAAAAAATCAAGGATGCTTGATTAATTATGTTTTGGTTATTTGATTTTGTTTTTTTAGTTCTCTGTATATGTTTTGAAATGCCCGGTCTGCGCCGAAAAATGACCCGGTTCACGCCGTGGTCATTTTCACACTATTTCAAAACTTTACTAAAATACTTGGGAAATACTAGTTTATTTAGACTAACCACTTACTTATTTCTCCCTTTTTGTCGGGACGATAACAGTTCGTAAGTGGGGAGTGGGGACATAGTTAGTCAATAAAACAGAAAAACCATAAAATATTAAGAAAAGCACTTAGTTTTCGATCGTTCTTAAGTATTCCAAGCATGATAAACTATAATTGACACACTTGATGTAGTGTAATTGAAAGAATAAGCGTTTTAATAATGTGAGTAAACACGATGCATTATGATGATATAATATTCGTCAATCTTTTATTTTAATACGATTTTTGAGTATGTATAATTAAATAATTATTATCAAATATTTTATTCATGAAATTAGACAAGTATACTTGAATTTGTAGTTAACTTTTAGAAATACTTTCTTTCAAGACGAATCATGGTTGTGGAATCGGATTAGGGATAACGATTTTTGGCATAACTTTGACTCGACCATAGCCAAATGGCCTACCCGAACATAATTTCCATTTTTGTCCCCATCACAGCCTTGTAGAGTGGCGAGACCCCACTCGAACTAGCCATCATATTTAGCTAACATTATAACCAACCCTTAGACTAATCTAGTCTACATTCCCTTGGCATCCCGCAAAGTTTAGTATATACTTATGGATAGCGGTGACGACATCAGAACTAAGTGTCGATACATTAGAATGGCACGAGTTGAGATTGGTACTTGTTATTTGGAGGTCATTTAAAAAAAATATTAAAAAAAATAATAAATTGTTTGTTAAATGTTGTTTTAGTAATAAATTGGTTCCAACCAATAAATTAGGAACCATTTGTACATATGTGTGTAAAATAAGAGTTGTTGGAGGCGATTTTGTGAGCTTTTTAGACTGTATCAGAATGTTACTAATCGAGGTATTTTTTATCAAGAAGTTGAAGGTGTAAGTACGTACGACTTGCTTTTCTCTCTTGATTTTTTTTTTCTTTTTTTGTCCTTTCGATTAGCCAACACCCTGAGCCTGAACGTTACAAGCCACCTTGCCAACTACTTGACTTAGTCTTTGATTCCGGATATTCATGTGGCGATTAAAAGTATTTCTAAGACTTTAACTATATCTAGTAAGTAATGCATGTAGAATTTCATCTATATAATGTTTGATAACTAATCTGATAGTTATACCTACTTTCCTCCATTAATCTCTTAAAAAGACAAAATCATCATATGATCATGATGCTAAGTGAGTACATCACAGCATTAGAATCTTAATCTAGCTAATTACATTATCTCCCTTGTATCTTTTAAGTTTATCGCTTTGTTTGCTCGAGGACAAGTAAAAGGCTAAGTGGGGAGTGGTTGATGTATGTCAACCAGATAATATATTTTGATTCATTTTAATCCCATTTCTTAAGATTTTAGTAATGTTTTTTTATCAAAATTAATAAATATCGTGATAATACGATTTGTTTTTATGAATAGTAGATACTATAAAATCCCACCAATTTTTACATTTTTATATAAGCCTATTTTTATTATCATAATTACCGTGGTTTTTCTTGTTTTTGTTTTATTACAGATACCACATGGTGAAGCTTTAGGGTCGTGACGTAACACTCGACGGATACATAATTATCAAATCAAATCTTATACAAAATCCGGTTCTGACAAGATCCGGCGCAAACCGGGTAGATACCGGTCTGCGCCGGGAAGATATCCCAGATTTCGTTTAGATTGGCAAATATTGGGCATTTAATGACTCTGATATGTAACTGCCAAAGATTCCGGTGCAAACCGGGAATATTACGGCGCGCGCTGGGGAGACAAAATCTAAATTATTTCTATCACAATTCACATGCAGAGACGGTTATATATATATTTTTTTTGCATGGCACAAGAAGGGGGGATATATCCATCTTGCAGGCAACAACACTTAAAGGCTCTCAAAGCAAAAAATTATAAATTCCATTATTAGCTATTTCATCATCAATTTAATATTTAGAATGTTGGTATAATTTTGTGGGTAGTTTGATTTGGAAAAAAAATTCAACAGCTTGGGGAGCAAACTCCATTGGTGCTCCGAGAAGAAGACTTCAAGCTTTCCATTGCAAACTTACCGGTTATAATCTGTAAACATTCTAGTAGTATCTTGTTTTGTTAATCTGATTATTATGAATGCTAAAATAAATATGTTAGTATTCGTAGTAATGAGTGGCTAGACGTGTTACTAGCCAAGGCATGTACTTGAACTATTTTGATCTCTTTTAGTTAATCGGATGGTGACTATGTAATGTATATTTAAATTTCAATTGTTTTCTTCGTTTGCTTTTCTGTTCTTCGGCTGGTTTTAATGGAGTCCGATAAAAAGACCTATGCTCAAGCAGTACAACCCAATCGGCCGCCGGCACCTGAATTCAAGCCGGAAATCGCTTCTTACAAAGGGGAAATTGCAATTCGCTTCTCTAAGAGCAAATTGAGCTCTCTTAGCCTCTCCATTTCAATATGCACCGTTGGAAAATTTCCCAAGGTAAACCAAATTTGGATGCGATTAAAAGATTTTTCGAGGTGCAAAATTATTCGAGCAATATTCGATAGAGTGTTGGATTCAAGCATATTTTGATCAATTTCTCGGTGAAAGGGATTTTATTCGTCTCTATTCTCGTAATCAATGGTATGTTACTAGTAAACCGATGAGGATTCTTAAATGGACACCGATTTTCATGTGGATATGGAGTCATCACTTGTTCCATCAGTATTTTATCGCCTAAGCTTCCTGCACACACCGATGAAGGTGGATGCTCTAAAAGGAATTATCTCTAGCTTTGGCAAGCTTTTAAGAGTTGATGCTTCTACGACCACACTTAAGAGACCATCCACCGCTCGGATTCGATTGAATTTGATCTATTGAAGCCTTTTCCCGTGGGTTTTGGATTCAAAGAGGGAGACTCATCCGGATTGTGGCAATTTGTTGAACTGAGACCGATTTGCCTCAAGATCTTGTGTTTATTGCGGTCATTTTGGTCATCACAGAGGTGAATGTCGAAATAAGGAACCCTATAGGACACAGTAATGAGCAAAGGCCGAGTTAGGACAGAACATAAGAAAGGAAAGAAATGCTGGTCCCCACCTCAAGTATGGAGGCAAAAGCGGTGACACTACTTTTCCGAGATAATAATCAGAAGCGGGGTATTTCTCAACTGTTGTTCAAAATCTTGACCCACAAAGCTCAAAGAATGCAAAGAAGATCAAAATGTGGAATCTCTAGTCACCGGATCAAGCATCAAGTTGATTCTCCATTAAACTTTGAGAATCCTAAACAAATGGGAAGAAGGGGACTCAAACACAAGTGTCTTTGGTGCGAATCGATAGAATACACACAAAGACTTGAACCCTTTAAGTGGCAAGGAAGTGATTGATGATACCTTTCTTCACAAAGGATAAAGAGGCACAAGCACATGTTGTTGTTTGAGAGGATGACATGCCAACACAAAATATTTTGACTAAGCATGCTCAAGTAACTAGTCTATTGGCGACCAGGAGGAAATTAATAAAAGATTACACAGCAAGCGTAAGCAGGCAAGGGAAAAGTGATTCGTGATTGATGATGATGGATTTAGAGCGAAGACATCGAAAGAAAAAGAAGAAGAACTATCTTTGCTCTAAGACCTACAAGAAGTACAAGATCTTCGATTTTGAAGATCAATCAACCACCATGATTAATCGCTTTTTTGGAACATAAGGGGTCTAAAGGGTAAATCTTCCTTTAGACGCCTTAAAAAAAGCTTAATAAAATCCATAAAATTTCCTTTTAGCTATTTTTGAGCCTATGATTTCTAGTGCCCTTCTTAATAGTTATAAACTCAAGTTAGGTTTTGCTAGTAGTTTTGCCTCCCGGTGATAAACTCGTGGGTGTTTTGGACTTATGGTGCTCTGTGGATGTGGTGACTTGTATGGATCAGTCATTCACTCTTAAGTTTCAGGAATGCTCCGCTTTTAATTTCTGCAGTTTATGGCAAATGTACTCGAGCTCTGAGGGCTGAGATGTGGAGCAACTTGGAAGGTATGGCTGATATTAATATTCCTTGGATGATTGGTGGTGACTTCAATGCCATACGTGCTCTGAATGATTACAGTGGCAATTCTCAACCTAGTGAAGCGTCTATGAGGGACTTTAATACGTTTATTTCCAATTGTGGTTTGCAAGAGATACCTGTAGTAGGGGCTCATTTTACTTGGACTGGGTGGAGAAGCAATGGTTATGTCAAAGAGAAGCTGGACAGGCTTCTGTTTAATACGCTCTGGCTAGATACTAATAAGGTGGATACTGTTCAGATTTTAAATAGATTAGGTTCTGACCATGCCCCTATTCTTTATATGGTTAAGGATAATTGCAAGCGTTCCTCCTCTTTCAAGTTTCAAAATATGTGGCTGCTTCATGCTGATTTTCAAAAGATTGTACAAGAAAGTTGGGATAAACATTATGTTGAAGCCGATGGCATGTCTAATCTGGTCTTCAAGCGTAAGAGGCTTAAGAAGGATCTGAGGCTTTGGAATAGAAACTGTTTTGGGGATATTCATGATAAGGTTAAATCTAGTGAAGAAGAGATTAGGCATCTGGAAATTATCTATGATCAATCTCCAAGTGATACTAACAGAGAAAACTTGTCTAAGGCCAAAGCTATTTATAATATGCATCTTATGCATGCAGAGGAATTTTGGCGGCAAAGATCAAGGTACAAATGGTTTAAAGAAGGTGACAACAACACTGCTTTTTTCATGCCACTGCCAGAGAGAAAATCAGAAGGCTTGAGATTCAAAGAATAAAGAATTCTGATGATCAATGGTGTACCTCTCAACAATCTATTGGGCAGGCTGCTGTTAGTTTCTTCAGCAATTTATTCAAGGGAGATCCTTCTAGTGATAACAGTGCTATGGAAGACCTCCTTCAGTTCATTCCTACTCTGCTTACTGAAGATCTTACTGCTCCTCTTGTTGAGGATGTTACTGTCACTGAAGTTAAACAGGCTGTTTTTGATTTGGACCCTTCTAGTGCGGCTGGAATGGATGGTTTTTCTGGTTCCTTCTATAGAGCTTGTTGGGATATTGTTGCAGCTGATGTTCATAAAGCTACCACTCATTTTTTCTCTGGTGGTTATATTCCTCAAGCTATTGGCTCCACGGTTATCTCTCTCATTCCTAAAAAAGACACTCCTGCCACCTTTGTTGATTTTAGGCCCATAGCCCTTAGTAATTTTATTAATAAGGTTTTTACTAAAATTTTGTGCTCCAGATTATCTACTGTTTTGCCTCACCTGATTTCCACTGAGCAATCTGCCTTTTTAAAAGGTAAGGACATAGCAGATAATGTGTTGTTTGTTCAAGAGCTTGCTCAGTTTCTTCATAAGAAGGCCATAATATCATTTTCAAGTTTGATGTGACCAAGGCTTTTGATAGGGTCTCTTGGCCTTTTTTAAAAGGTCTGCTTTTGAATTTTGGTTTCCCTGACACTTTTGTTAAGTTGATTATGAACAACTTGTCTTTCAGTTGGTTTTCTATCCTAGTTAATGGTACTCCTTTTGGGCTCTTTCAAAATACTAGGGGCATTAAACAAGGTGATCCTCTCTCTCCTTACCTCTTTATTCTTGTTTCTGAAGCTCTTACCAGAGGTCTTAAGCACATTTTCCAATCTCATGTGGAACATTATGCTATTCCTAGAGGCTTCACCCCTGTGACTCATTGTATGTATGCTGATGACTTGATTGTTTTTGCTAGAGCTACCAAAAAATCCCTCACTAATCTCTTCCAGTTTCTTCATCAGTATGAATTGGCCTCTGGCCAACAGATTAATGCCAATAAAAGCTCTTTTTTCTGTCCAAGCATGCCCCTGTCTCTACATACAACATGGTTAGGCATATAACTGGTATGAGCAAGGGATCTTTTCCTTTTACTTATTTAGGTTGTCCTATTTATGTGGGAAGACCTAAACGTAGCTATTTTATCCCTCTTTTTTACATAAACTGGAGCACAAGCTTCAGGGGTGGTATGCCAAATTCCTTACCCCTGGGGGTAGGCTCATCCTTATAAAGCATGTTTTGTCTGCCATTCCTATACATATTCTGGCTGCCTTAAAATTACCAGTTTCTGTCTTCAAAAGAATTGCTCAAATTCTCTCTCATTTCCTCTGGCTGAATACTGATGAAAAAAGAAAACATATATGGAGGCAATGGGAGAAGGTTTGTTTTCCTTGTGATGAAAATGGGCTAGGGGTCAGAAATCTCTCTATTTTGCAACAAGCTTTCTCTTGTAAATTGTGGTGGAAGCTTAAAATTAGTCAAGGTCTGTGGGCTAATACGGTTATGAGAGGTAGCTATCCTATTTACAAGTTGTATGCCTGGAAACTTTTATCTGAGGTGCAAGGTATTGCTGATGATAACATGAGGTACCTTGGTTGTAACAAGTGGGTCTGGAATCTGGATGCCAACTTCTGATGGTAGGTTTTCTATCAAGTCTGCTTATGAGATTCTTAGAAGCAGGAATCAGACTGTTCAAGAGCTCAAAAAAATTTGGAGCCCTTATACTCCTAAGAAAATTTCCTTTTATGTGGAGATTGTGTAATGACCGCTTCTTTTTTTGAGATCAACTTACCAAGTTTGGTATTAATGGTCCTTTTCAATGTATGTTCATCATGAAGAAGAAACTATGGAGCATGTTTTTGGAGTTGTGACAAAGCACAACAGATATGGAGACATTTTCAAAGCATATTACATTGGGGTTATGGGTCTTCAACTTTGCATCGAATCTTCTCAAATGGTTCACCTCGATTAAGGGTGCTAGAGGTAAAATCTTCTCTTTAATACCTTGCTTGATCCTTTGGGAAATTTGGAAGGCTAGGAACAAGATGTATTTTGATAATATTCTGATTGGAAATGCTGCTATCATCCTTGCTATTATGGATAATCTGCACTTGATCTGTCCCAATATGAAAGTTACTAGGATTAATGATCAAGATGATATTCTGGTTCAGTCTGGTATTCTCAAGCATTTTATTCGGAAAATCTCTATTGCTCATACTCTGCTCGATGGCACTTCCCACACGTGCTTATGGCTATAAGCTCAATACTGAGATGGTTCTTCTATTGGTAATCCCGGTATTGCGGTGGTGGATTTCTTATTAGGAATCACTTAGGCCGTGGTTACGAAAGTCGGATATGAGGCTTATGGTATTAACACCAATATGCAAGTCGAAATCTCAAATGCCATGCTTTCGGAATAAATCAGTATCCAACTTCAAATTGCAAAGAGGTTATTGTTGAGACCGACTCTCAAGCTTTAGAGAATATGATCCAAGGTACCTATCAAATTCCTTGGAGGTATCAAGCAGGATGTGGAGATCATACAACATTTGCTCTCTACTCAAGGTTATCGATCCAAAGATATTTTTAGAGAAGCTAATGCCCTCGCCGATTATCTAGCTAAACTTGCTAGCACTACTCAGAATTCTGGGATCATTGAAGGTAAACACCTTGATGCTGTGCTTAGACAGTTGATCAATAAGGATATTCTTCAAATTCCATCTATCAGAACCACTATCAGATGAATACTAACAGCTGGATTTTTTTGGAAGCACCCTTCGTTGTTATGAAGGGTGCAAACAGGTGGTTTACTAACATTTGCCATGCTTGTCTTTTCTGGTTCTTAAGTTTCATGAAGCTGCTACTTTGTGGAATTATTTACTGTTGCAGGCTTGGGGATCCTATCTGGGAGATTTGTGAGCCCATATGGCAAGGCAAAGTAATCCTGGAAGCACCCTTCACTGAGTTGAGGGGTGCAAACAGGTTGTTTCTCTCTATCTGGATTTTTTGGTTTATTTTTCTTGCTGAGTGGAAGCTGCAGTGTTTTGCAAATTCTTGTAGGTGGCACTGGAATCTAACCAGAAGAATTTGGATTATTGCACAGGGACCTGCAGCTGAGAGCCTTTTTAGACAGACATACATTAGCTTTTGTTTTTTGGATTTGTTACTTGGTGTTTTCTACTCTAGTTTCTCTTTCCAATACATGGGGGATCACACTCTTTCCTTAGCACCCGGGTTTTCCCACACGGGTTTTCCGGACTAAGGTTTTAAGGAGGTGATGAACATGTATTGATGACGCATATTTTTTTGGAGGATAGGTCAGGGGTTGGCCGTGTAAAACTTCAGTTTCTCTTTTAATAAAAGTTCTGAGTTTTAAAAAAAAAAAATTAATAAATAAATAAATAAATTTCAATTGTTTTGAAGCTTTTTCTACTTAAATTCATTGTTAGCTTGTGTTGGAGTAATTAACCAATATTGGCACACACACACTTAATTGATACCGAACGGAGATCTTAGGCGTGAGAACGAGTTAAAAAAACCGGAAGGTAAAGTTGACCGTTATCGGAGTTCAATTTCTTATCAGGGGAATGAACTAGTTTGTACTCATGATTTTATCATGTCAAATCATTAGGTTTAGGGCTCTTAAACCAAGGAGGAGGCATAGAA
This sequence comes from Gentiana macrophylla, assembly GCA_026214975.1. Lineage (NCBI taxonomy): Eukaryota > Viridiplantae > Streptophyta > Magnoliopsida > Gentianales > Gentianaceae > Gentiana > Gentiana macrophylla. Next base: position 132,788,159 of record CM047807.1, on the reverse strand, counting down.
CAATTTTGTACACTCGTATGAGGGGAAATTGTTAGAATAGGAGTACACTGTTTCACATAATTGGATACCCTTAATAGGCCGGTTAATCACATCCATAAAACTAAAAGAGACTGTAGTTCAATGAGATTGTTTTGGCTAGTACCTTTAATATTAATTGTTAATTTTATTAGTAACGTAAAACTATCACTTTTATGTTAAAATTGCGACTTAGATCAATATAATAATAGCTAATTGATGTTTAACCACACTTTGAATTATATCGTATTCCTTGAGGAGACGACCTTGATCCACCAGACTAGACTACAATTTGACCCGGTACACTGCCGGTTAGATTGAACCCCAGTTTTAGGATACATCATCTCACTTTCATTTGATCAAATAGATATTAGAGAGGAATCTCGTATGATTTCTTCTCCCAGAAGATATCCTGCTTCTACTAGCCTCTTCTTGCTGCCAAATTTCCCATATCAATCTCTCTTTGAAGTTGCTCATTTAGCCTATTGAAGAAGAAGATTGACCAGTTGAATTTAAGGCCTTGATAGATAATGGCCAGCAGTCTGGTCCTTGCTTCAGTCATCCCATGCATTGATCCCTTCTTCCCTTCAGTGGTTTTGGTAATCAGGTGAGCAAATTCATCAAATGGCTATTTGAGCGCCGATCTTGGGCAGTTGAGTTTCTTTGCTACAGGGCTTGGATTCTTGGCTATATCTACCCAGAAAGTGTTAAGATTGATTGCCATATTCTTTATCTTAGAGGGTCATGTGCTGGAGAGGTTGAGACACCTACTGAGGAGACCTGGAGTGATAATCACCTCCCGTCCAAACATATTGTTGGTGATGCAATCCGGTGAGCTTATCTTTGTGCCTGGAACAAACTTTGCATTTTTTCAGAATGAAACTAGAGTTTCATAGCTAATGCCTATGATTGGGGGGGTTAATGAAGGTCATTAGCCCCAGATTATTGCATCCATCCACCAATCTTTATGCTTGTGGATCATTATTGCACAGAGTAAGATAGTGTTTAGTTCTGAAAAATGATCCGGTCATGATCGATCTTTCAAGGTGTGTGTCAGACTTACGAGTGGAGGAAGATGAAGCCATTGTCTTAGAAAATTTGAGGAGAAAATCTTTGATTTTTTAGAGAAAATAGGGTTTATAGAGTGCAAAGATAGCGTAAAAATTATGAAAACACTCTAAGTGTTGTTTATATAGGAGAATTTTGTATAGTGGGAAAACGGTTGAATATGGAAGGATTTTTGTGAAGTAATGGTGTGATTTTGTGTGTATAAATCATGGTTTTTGAGTGTAGTAGGGGAGTGGATTGAGGTATGTAATGATCAATCCCGGGAATCGAGGCGATGCCGTCATTCCTTCAATTCAAATAATAGCCTCCATGATATAAAATAAGATCCACGTGGGTAATCTTCCATTAAATAATTCTCCATAAATTCTTTGATTTTCCACATGTACAAAACTGATTTTGTTCACACTCTACTTTGATGCTTTCTCCAAAGTATTCAGCGGTTAAGTGGCTTGGCTGATCACTAAGCCGATGAAGTGGCATTTTTACTGAGCTGCTGTATAAGGCTGTTCCGGACAATCGGTGAAGTGAACTTCGTTGGTTACCAGTGCCTTACCTACCAAGTGAGCGCACCCAAAATGGCAAAGGTTCAGTCAGCTGGGGAAGTCACTCCGTTGATTGCTCGAGTTAGCTGCTCCTTCTTACTTAGTCAATTTCAATCATTCCTAACTCAGTTCTTAACTTGCAAAATCATTCATGACTGAGTGATTTTGTGAAAATATCAGCCAATTGATCTTTTGTAGATATATATTTCAAGATAACATCTCCTTTCTCTACATGATCTCTGATAAAATGATGTCTTACATCAATATGCTTTGTTCTTAAGTGAAGTACAGGATTTTCTGTGATTGATATTTCACTTGTGTTGTCACACATAATTTGAGGTTTGAGAAATTGATAAAGAAGATCGGAATGCGCCGACTTAGAGACATGAAAATATGTCCAAATCAGGGGGAGTAATACACAAACGAAGGCTGTCCTCTTTTTCCTTTATTCTTATTTTTTCCCGCAGGGTTTTTTCATAATGAAGGTTTTAACGAGGCAGGTTCTTTGTGTAATAAACATCCAAGGAGGAGTGTTATAAATATACACATAATATGTGGATGTCCATTTGATAAAATAAATCCTAATTATACGATGTGATCGACAAATGTTTTTACACCTTAAAGCTACATGTCACATGACATAACTTTAATGGTATGACATAGGATAATATTAGTTAATGTCATATACATAGGAAGGATAACACCAATTAATGTTTCATCCAATATCTTACATTTGGAAACCGGCTTTGAAGTAAATGTCAAGACTCAACGGAGGATTTCTGCAAACTTTCATTTCTTGTATAAATATAAGCATTGTAAGAAGTAAAGTAATATCCTTTGGAAGCAAATACTACAAGTGCATTATTATATTAAGCATTACTTCAAGATATGTATATCATTTATTATTCACGCATTCTATGTGATTAGAAATACTTAGCATACGAAACATTGTCTTAAACTTAATGTTATACTATGTATAATATAACAATTGACTTATTTTTTCTAATGAAATCTTTTTTTTTTCTTAATTTTACATCACTCATGCATTCACCCGTGCATATCACTCGTACATTCTCCCTGCTTTATGCACGGGTTAATGGCTAGTATACTAATATTAAGGAACTTCTACAGTATAACCTCGATAAATAAATACCCTTAGGACCAGAAAAAAAATATTCGTTTAGCGAGGTTATTTGTTTATCGATAAATGAATATATTATTCATTTATCGATAAATGAATATTTATTCATTTAGATAGTATTTTTACATTTTTTTCTTATGATTAGTATTTTAATTTAATGTAAAAATGTGCCTAGAGGGTAATGGTAAAATTCCTTATAAAAACTTAATTACATTCATTTTCTTTAGACTCTAGATTAGGAATACATGTACTATACATGTGGACTAAGTACAATATATTATGTATTGAGACTACTAATAAGATTGTATGTACGGAATACTTAGAGTCTAAAAAAATATACATAACCTACACTAAAAATTGTATATAGTTCTAAAATGTAAGTTTGATTTAGAATCCATCCTACTGTATTTTTCTTAATCTTAAATTTAATGGCTTCCAATCATCAGTCAAAACCGATAACAAAAACAATTTTAACCGAGCAAAAGGATGAGAATGATCCTGAACCAGATGATAGTAGCGTCATACCACCAAATGTGTCATCAAAATAGGTCTTTCAAACAGTAGTCACTATATAAAATTGCTTGCTACAAGCACGAGTAAAATATTCTAGAAGTTGTGCATGCATTATAAAAAATTAAGGATGTGACGCATTTTGGTGGAAGGAAAAAACAAAAAACTATAGATGAATTTTTTGCGAAGAAATGACTTCTTATATGAACATTGTTAATTGAATGAAATATTTTCGTTTATCTATCTATATATATAAAGAAACGCACAATTAACCCAATTAGTTGATTGACCAGCTCCAAACCCGTTATATTTCCCTCAAAAACACAAATATATTTAAAAAAGATAACCACCACTCAAACATCGAATCACACGTTAAAATCAAAATCACATCACTCCAACAAATCAAATATCGGATCACACGATTAAAAAAAAACACATCGCTTTTAATGTCTTCGCACGCACACACATCTGCCTACTTACTCATAATAATTCCATTCCTCTCTCCCTTCCCCTCCGAACCATTCTGATTCTTCCTTTTTCATTTTCTATCATAATTATGGCTACAACTACTCCTGATGAATTTGTCGAAGAATCCTCAGATCCCATCAAGTACAAGGTACTCTATCTATTTTCTTCAACTTTATTATTTCAATAGTTAATTTCTTCAAATATTTGCAACAAATAATTCTTTTTTTTTTTTCCGGTTCATGCAGAAATTGGTTCTCAGAGTTTCAATTGACAGCGATGGTTGCCGAAAAAGAGTTAACAAAATCCTCACTAAAGTTCCTGGTATGTCTTTTTATATATAGTATTTTTATATTTGTAAGTTATCTTAATATATAGTAGTACATCTTAATTTTTCCTTTATATATAGTTCGAGTAAATTATCAAAATGACAGATCATATGTTTGAGTTTGAGTTTGAGTTTTAGGATCGATATTTTGTTATTAATAAAATTACATTTCTGCCATTGATTTCGTTAAAGGTATTAAATTTTTTTTTTGTCAGACATTGCTTCATTTTTCATTTATTTATTTTGTTGGAATCCTTTAGCTGCATATCTACCTATTTCTAAATTGTAAGAGCAACAAACTCATACAAGAAGCCACGTTGCCTTTATTACAACTTGAGAATTTGCTCCCACAATGCCACGTGTCACAGCTGCTGTGTATATCATTTTTTTTTTATTTTTTTTGCTGTCATTTGCAAATTACATTTTCAAAACAGAAATCTATATATATATATATATATAGGAGTCAATTTAACCCAATTACCCAATTAACCCGCTTTATACCCGACCAAACCCGTCTAATGTGAAGGGAAAATAAACCTACCATTACGAAATAAATTCGGCTATAGGAAAAAAAAACCTACCATAATTTCCAATCTCCATAAATTCGGCACATTTCTTAAAATTTTCTCCATTTCCACTTTCACATTGGAAAACAAACCTACAATAATTTTGACTCTACATAAATTCAGCTCACATTTCTGAAATTTTCTTCATTTCCACTTTTACATTTAACATATTTATTCTAAGATCATTCTAGGATGTGTGAATACACAAGGTATGCAAGATATATTTGCAATTTGATTTCCTTCGTAATTTGATTTTGGATTTTTGATTTCATGGTCTTCGTTTCTCGCTTGGCCATTTATTTATCATGTTTTTATTTTGTCGATTTAAAACAAATTTTTCGCATTCTGGCACTTGGTTGCAGATGAACGTGAGAAACTCGAGAAAATTAGACTCCGTGTTGAACGAAATCAAGGAAACATTTGGTTGACGGTATGATTCATGTTTAAATTCAATTTATTTTCTATGTTGAATCGAATGCTTTAAATGTCTTTCAATTGAGGTGATTTTCATTTAAAATTCAAATCAAATGCAACTGCAAATCACAAATTTAAGTCAGTCTTCGTATTTTACAACCTTTTTCCATTCTTCTTTTTGAAAAGAAAAAAAAACGTTCTACCTGAACTATGGTATAGAAATACGATTGGTTTGTATTCTGGATTTTTTTGTTTTCTTTTAGCTGTGTTTTTTTATGAGATTGAATTGTGTTTTCTTCAGCAGATATTTCTTGACCAAACCGTCACTCATAAGAAAGAATTGTCTGGTGAGTTCTTACTTTCTTTTATTTTATCGACAAATTAAGTTCTTTAATTTTTTGTTTATTATTTTTGAACTACGTTCTTTCTTTCATATTTTGTTGTGTTTTGAATGTTTTTGACATCATATTGATAACAAAATTGGCAAATCTGTAGGCCATTTAATCGATGATGTTTTAAATTTATAAGTAAAAAATAACCAAATTCAGTTCTTTTTTTAATTGCACCGGTTTTTTTAAATTTGTCCAACTTTTTTTTTGCGATTAAAATAGGGAATAAATTACGCTAACGTTCTTCTAATTTCTCAGAAACGAAAACCAACCATAATTACAGAATTTGCTTACCCTAATTAGAAAATTCATTTAATATTTAATTCTCCTAATCAAAATAGGGAATAAATTTGGCCCAAATTAGAAAAATCATTTAAAATTTGATTCTCCTAATAAAATTTGGGAATAAATTTGGCCCTAATTATAAATCATTTAAAATTTGATTTTCCATATAAAAATAGGGAATATTTCGCATTAAATTCCATCAAATAAGAAATTTATTGCGAAACATTTTTGCATTAAATTATAATATTCAAAAAAAGTATTAAATCAATTTTATCAATTAATACAAAATATCCTAACATTAAATAAAATTCATACACGAAATATTCAGAAATTAAATTCATCCCCTACAAATTAGACACCTCAATTAATGCTAAATATTGTTACATCAAATTGTGTTTTTAAAAATAATTTTATTCACATTCGCTAATTAATACAAATATTCTTACATTTATGTCATCTCCTGTAAATTAGCCGTCTCATTTAATTCCAAATATTCGAACTATTAATTATTATTTTTAACATTGCACCAATTTGTATTTATAATATTTTTTTTATTAATTTTGACACGTTTTCTTTTTGCGTATTTATGTCATTTAATGAGAAATTCTCACATTAAATACATCCCTATAAATTAGCCACCATAATTATTGCCAAATATTCTTACATATTAAATTTTCAAAACTAACTAATTAGCCACCCTAATTAATGCCAAATATTCTTACAAAATAAATTCATCTCATTTCACATTAAATAATAACTAAATTCAAAAAACCTACCATAATTATAGGGAATAAATTCATCTCACATTCTTTTAATCTGTTTTGAAAAAAAACTACCATAATTACAAAAACAACCATAATTAGAAAAATCATTTAAAATTTGATTCTCCTAATAAAAATAGAAAATAAATTCGGCCATAATTAGAAAAATCATTTAAAATTTGATTCTCCTAAAAAAAACAGTGAATAAATCCGGCTCACATTAATGCTAAATATTCTTACATTAAATTTTGTTTTTAAAAATAATTATATTCAAATTCACTTTTTAAAACAAATATTCTTAAATTTATGTCATATCTAGAAATTTAGCCGCCTCAAAATATAAACAAAACAAACCTACTATAATTACATAATTCGTCTATCATAATTAGAGTAATCATAAATTTTGATTCTCCTAATAAAAATAGGGAATAAATTCAGCCCTAATTAGAAAAATCATTAAAAATTTGATTTTCCTAATAAAAATAGGAAATATTTCACATTATATTCCATCAAATGTTAAATTAAATGTTAAATATTTTTTCTTTAAAATATAATATTCAAAAAAATATTAAATCAATTTTACCAATTAATACAAAATATCCGAACATTAAATTAAATTCGAACACGAAATATTCAGACATTAAATTAATCTCCTACAAATTAGACATTTCAATTAAAGATAAATATTGCTCCATTAAATTGTGTTTTTATTTCTCAAAAAAATAATTGTGTTTTTAAAAATAATTATATTCACATTCTCTAATTAATACATATATTATTACATTTATGTCATATCCTGCAAATTTAGCCGCCTCATTTAATTCCAAATATTTGAACTTTTAATTATTTTTTTAAACATTGCACCTATTTTTATTTATAATAGTTTTATTATTTTTGACCCATTTTCTTTTTGCGTGTTTATGTCATTTAATGAGAAATATTCTCACAATTTTATAATCCCTATAAATTAGGCACCATAATTATTGCCAAATATTATTACATATTAAATGTTCAAAAATAACTAAATTCAAAAATAACTAATTAGCCACCCTAATTAATGTCAAATATTCTTACATATTAAACTCATCAGATTTCCCTATCTCATTTCACATTAACAAATTACCAAATTCAAAAAACCTGCCATAATTATAGTGAATAAATTCGGCTCACATTCTTCTAATTTATTTTTGAAATAAAACCTACCATAGTTATAAAATTCGCCTACCCTAATTAAAAAAATCATTTAAAATTTGATTCTCCTAATAAATATAAAGAATAAATTCAGCCTTCTAAGAAAAATAATTTTAAATTTGATTCTCCTCAAATAGGGACTAAATTCGGTTCACATTCTTCTAATGTTTTTTAACACAAAACCTACCATAATTACAAAATTTGCCTACCTTAATTAGAAAAATCATTTAAAATTTGATTCTCTTAATAAAAATACTGAATAAATTCGGCCCAAATTAGGAAAATCATTAAAATTTGATTCTTCTAATTTTTCAAAAAAAAAAAACCTACCATAATTACAAAATTCACATAAACTAATTCGAAAAATAATTTAAAATTTGATTCTCCTAATAAAAATAGGGAATAAATTCGGCCCTATTTAGAAAAATTGTTTAAAATTTGATTCTTCTAATAAAAACAGAGAATAAATTCGGCTCACATTAATGCTAAATATTCTTACATTAAATTTTGTTTTTAAAAATAATTATATTCAAATTCGCATGAGGTTGAAAAGATACTTAATAAAAATGGGCACTTGCTACGTGGGTAGGGTAAGGGGTGGTGGTGGGTGAGGTTTGGTAGGGTCGGTAAGGTGAAGTGGTGGGAAAGGTAGTGTTGGTAGGGTAAGGTCGGGTAGGTTGGGGTAGTGGGTAATGTAAGTAGGGTAGGTTGGGGTAGTGGGTAAGGTAAATAGGGTGGTGTGGTGGGTAAGATAGGGTAAAGTGGAATGGTGGGTAGAGTATGGTAGGATGGGTAGGGTATGGTAGGATAAGGTGAAGTGGTGAGTAAGTTATGGTTTGTAGGATAGGGTAGGGTAGGGTAGAGTATGGTAGGATAGGTTGGGGTAGCAGGTAAGGTAAGGTAGAGTGGTGTTGTAGGTAAGATAGGAATAGTGGATTGATGGATAGGGTAGGGGTAAGGTTGGGGTGGTGGGTAGGGTGGGGTAGAGAAGGGTGGGGTGGTGGGTAAGGTAGGGTAGGGGTGGGTGATAGTGGAGTAGAGTAGGTAATAGGTAAGGTAGGTATGATGTCGAGGGTAAGATACGGTGATATTGGGTAGGGTAGGTAGCGGTGGGTAGGGCTGGTTGGGAAGAGAAGTAGGGTGCAATGGGGTATGGCGTAGGGATACCCCACCCCTTCGCTATATCTTACCTTATTAATCATACCATACCCTACTCCAGTCAACCTTAATTCACTATCATGCTTTACTCATCACTCAATATGTCATCTTTTATATGATTTATTTCATTTCAATCTTGCATATTCCAAACGCAGTAATTGAAATAATTTATTCAAGTACATTCTATTTCGTTCCTATTATTTTATTTCATTCAATTTCATTCATGCGTAACAAACATGTCAATAAAATCTTCTTTTCATCCTTCAAAAAATTCTTCTTTTGAATGCTTAAAGCAGAAATATAACGACAATTATTGGTATCAGTATAACTTTTGGACATTTTGTGTTGTCTGTTTTTGACTCTATCTGACGCCAGAAACGAATACTAATCTTGAATAAAAGAATTTTAATAGCTAGCATTACAATAAGTTTAAAGGGTCTTTGTTTTGTAGTACATATTATGTATATTAATTGAATATAATCATATTATTATACGTCTATGTGCAATGCACGGGTTATAGACTAGTATCTATACTATATATATATATAGAGGAAGGGTTTTAACCCAATTACCCGCAATTTTGACCTAAACCCGCAATTTGACCCGCCTCAGACCCGCTACAAAAACAACTATACAATAAAAAAAACAGCTTTAAATACATTCGCAATAAATACGAAATCAGCTTTAAATGCAGAATTGTTTTTCAATAAATACGAAATTTTTCTATTGCCTCAACTATAAATACTATTTTTTTTGGCAATAAATACGGATTCAGCTTTAAATGCGAAATTATTTGCAATAAATATGAATTTTTTTAACGGCAAATCACTACGAAATTTTTCTATTGCCTCGACTTTAAATCACAATTTTTTTGCAATGAATACTGAAATCGCTTTTAAATGTGATATGTTTTTGTAATAAGTACTGAAATTATTTTTAACGCCAAATGACTTTTAAAATACATAATATTATATTGTTTTGAAACTACTCAACCCACTACATATACAGCTATATATACACATTCACATTATATCATTTATTTGTAGAGTTCCAATACTATCATTTTTTAGTCCGAATTCTTCATCCCTTTGTGATTTATTCCCTAATTATTTTTCCATGAGTTCACATAATTGTTATTGATGTTTTATCTGTTTTGAATGCAGAATTTGTTTTCAATAAATACGAAAATTTTCTATTGCCTCCACTTTAAATACAATTCTTTTTTGGCAATATTTACGGAATCAGCTTTAAATGTGAAATTATTTGCAATAAATATGAATTTTGTAACGCCAAAATCACTACGTAATTTTTCTATTGCCTCAGCTGTAAATACGAATTTTTTTTGCAATAAATACTAAATCGGCTTTAAATGTGGTTTTTTTCTTTTGCAATAAGTACGATTTTTTTTAACGCCAAGCCACTTTTAAAATATAGAATATTATATTGTTTTGAAACTACTCAACCCACTACTTATACAGCTATATATACACATTCACATTATATCATTCATTTGCACAATTTCAATACTGTCATTTTTTTAGTCCGAATTCTTCTTCCCTTTGTGATTTATTCCCCAATTATTTTCTGCCATGAGTTCACATGATTGTTATTGACGTTTTATCTGTTTTGAATTATTTTCGCTAGGCTTCATGAGACGAATGGTAGCATAGCTATAGTTTTTCATTCATCATCAGATTAAGGATGGTGAGAAGAAGGTATTGATTTTTTTTTAATTAATTATATATTTTTTATGATTACGAATTTTTTTCTTTTTTGAATGGATGATTACGAATTAGTAGTGGTTTATTTTGATGTCTTTGCTGCAGACACGCTACTTACGAACGAGAATTGTTATTAAGTGCAACACGCTACACGAAAAAGGTAAATAATATACTATTTGACACTAAAATTTGTTGTCTAGATTATACTCCATATATGGTTTGTGTTGAATAATAAAAAAAGATTTGAAAGAATAAAAAAATAAAAAATAAAAACTGAATAAGTGTTACACACTAAAATTTTTTTAAAGTAGCACAATAAAATCTTTTTTTTAATGAGGAATTTTTCCCCACGAAATATGGAATTTTTTTGACAAAAAAGGAAAAAAAATTAATATTTCAAAAATATGGAATCAACGGAATCTATATTATATTGTTTTGAAAGTACACAACCCACTACTTATACGGCTATATATTAGATTCATATTAGGGGGAATGAGGGAGAAGGACAAAAATATTTCATTAATTGAGTAGAATGACAGTTTTTTGAAACTTTTGCATAAAGGACAAAACTATTTATTCACTGTCGAAATTCACTTGTGTTCGAAATTCACTGTTTAAATTTACTCCCGAAATTCACTGTCGAAATTTACTAATTTTCAAAATTCATTGTCGAAATTCACTAATTTTCGGGATTCACTGTCGAAATTCACTATCGAAATTCACTGATTTCGGGATTCACTGGGGAGATTCACTGATTTTCGGGATTCATTGTTTGTCCTTCTCGCTATAAAATTATGCGATTGTCCTTCTCCTATAAAAAATATGTAGTTATCTTTATTCTTAAAAATATTCCAGATTGTGTCCTTATCTCTAATTTTCCATTCATATTATATCATTCATTTGCATAATTACAATACAATGTACATATACTGTGATTTTTTAGTCCGACTAAGGTATTGAATTTTTTTAATTAAATATATATTTTTATGATTACCAATTTAATAGTGGTACTATTTTGATGTCTTTGTTGCAGGCACGCTACTTACGAACGAAAATTGTTATTAAGCGCAACACGCTACACGAAATAAATAATATATTATTAGACACTATAAAATTGTTGCCTAGATTATACTCCATATATGGTTTCTGTTGAATAAAATAAACATGTGATGTATCTTATCAAGAAAATAAGATTTTTTTTTTTACTTTATTTAATTCTAATATTATTTTTATTTATTTTCATCAAAAAAATTCTCCCACGAAGGCCCAATTCCCCAAGCCCAAGCTCAACGGGCACGGACGGGCGGCGGCGGCGCGTGCGTGCGTGTGGCAATTTTAGCAGAACATCGTCTGTCTAAAATCATTCTGAACTCTCTCCCTTTTTCTAGGAGCTTATACCAATCATCAACTATCATCATATAAATACTTGACATTGGAACACTCAAGTTCCAATGTGGGACAATGTTTTACACCACTTTACTTCCCATATTTCACAACAACTTAAAACGTTAATATCTCATTCACCGTACTCCGAATTGAATGATTTAAAATCCTATTGTCAACTACGTAGCACGTAGTTTCCAATGTTTTTAATAAAGTCTCAATAACTTTAATAAAAGTCTATCGAACTCGCTTTTTAAAATAGTTGTAAAAAATCGATAAAATCGATTAAATCATTTTTTCTCTATTTTCTCCAACATGTATGTGTAGGTGTGGCTTCATGAGAGCGGGTATTGAAAGCTTAATTTATCCAACTGAGCATGTCTGTGATGAGGTGGGTGAGGACCCCAAATGTAGCAGGTGATTTCCTCTTCGTTTTTAGTTTTAAATAAATGATCTTGACACAACATGGGTGTCACAACACATTTGTAGACCATTAATAAATAGGCAAAACACATACAAAACAATGAGTCTCACAGTGATCTACGTAGTCACACAATATAATAGATGTATCATTTTCCACTCTCGAATTTAAGTTGTCGATTTTGGTTTCTACCACTACTTTTGTAAGAATTTCATGTAATATTTACATCAGAGTCAAACCCCTTAAATACTTGAAGTGGAAATTTCACAGGTGACTGTTAAGGAACAACATTGTCGAACATTTGGAGTACTTCGATTCGGTGTTCAAATGTGTTGCGACGAAATATCGAAAATGCAGAAAATTTATGGATTCTTGCGTCATATGGACAACGGGACTACGCCATTCGCGATGAAATAAGGAACTTGGTTCCGTCTAATGATCGATCGTATTTTGTTTTAAGACCAATTCTGAAAAAAGTAAACCATCCCATTTACATTACATTTTTACGGCACAAAATTTATTGAGTTATGGGTTGTTGTTGTTGATTTTGTTTTTTTTTCACTTTTGATTTTGTGTTTATTGATTTACAGGTATAAACTTTTTTTTATGCGAGATAAGTTATAGTTTGGGGATTTTTCTTATGCAGGTATGTGAGGCATGGATTGGGATGTCAAGATTTAAGATGTGGAATTGTACGTAAGACAAAGTTTAGCGACTTAATGTAAAACTTCATAAAGGTTGAACATACTGTATATAGAAAATACTATGGAGACAACCAAATTGACAGAACTATTATATGATTGATTATGACGAATAACAATCTACCAATTGGTCGTACATCATAATCAATGATGTAAAATATATTGTGTCTTTTTTAAGACATGTGTTAATCATTGTATGCGTTAGTCAGTTCAGCATGCGTTAATCATTTGGTTTTTTCCGTGCATAGCACGGGGTTTTGTAGCTATGTCAAATTGTCGTACTATTTATCTTCATATGAGACAGGTTTATTTTTTCAATTACTAATTCCATCATACTACTTCATGTCTGGAGGAGAAATGATTACATGTTCATTACGGGATGTTGGTGCTGCAGGAATTGTAAACGGAAAAAAAAAACCTAAATCAAACGCATCAGTATTGGTCTTTTCAGCCGCATTTCCTGTCATTCCAAGACTTTTTCTATCATTTGAAGGCTTCAACAGGCGGTGGAGTTCTGTAGTTTCTGTTGGGTTTTAGTAAGCCTTGATGCAAGATCAATATATATGTCAAATCTGAGGTTAGATGGCTAGTTTATTTGGTTTATCTATTGGATTTCTACCCAGCCTCTATATCCGAGCGAAATTTTGGACCAGGTAAAGGTTCCATTTTCTTTTTATAATACAACTTTTGCTTTCAGTTCAAATTACACAGCTCTCCAGTTCTTATTTACTGGAAAAAAGCTTCTGTAGTGCATTTACTTCACCAGTTACCTTTAGTGTTGCAACTGTTGGGTATGTGTTTGGTTCTTCTGTGTTTGGCCTGCATATTGTTGTTGGTAGATAATAAATACTTTTTTTACAGTGGGTTTTCGTATTTATGTATATTTGGGTACATTAATGGTTAGGTGTATTTGTTTATAAAAGAGGATGGAGGTGTTTCTGTGTCTGGTTTGCCTTTTACATGTTCATACAAGGATTTTTAGTAGTTGTTATTGTTGTGTTAGCCATATGTAGAATGTCTTATGCCTAGGAAAGTGATGTTAGCGTGTCTATTTGTTTCTCATAAATAAACGATTGTTATTTTTGTTATTTCTCTTTATTTTTAGCTTAAAGCAGTTGATTATTGACAATATTCCACCTTATTTACTCTTGCTGGATGATATATGTCATTGTGGACATTATTTGATTGGAAAAGAGTTACTGATTTGTTTTTAAAAAGAGGGCTACAGTTTTCTTCAAGCTGGGATCAATGATGTTGCTTCCCTTGACTACTGCGAGTTAGGCTATTCAAACATTGTCTTGCTATTCCTAATCTATGTGTATTCTTTGAATTCTACACCATTATTCTTTTTTTCCATGCTAGAGTCATTTTTACCGTAATATTGATTCTTGAGCTCAAACAATTTTGGTTTTTAAGTGTATCCTCATGTGTTTAGTGATTCATTCTTACATTGGTTATGGTGTTGCTGTGAATGATTTCGGTCTACATCTTTGTTGAGTGTGTGCTTCAGCTTCGCGGAGTCCTCATAGAGTTGTGTGAAGCAAATTTTCTTATGGCATTATAATAACGGTGGATCATCTTGACGACGTCTTATGCTTACTTTGGTGGTTTTACTGGCCTCTGATGGTCATGTTGTGTTGCATATTGATATTTGAAATTCAATGTCAATCTTGAATCCCTTTCGATTGAATGCTTCTCACGCTATTTACAGAATATGCTTTCACACAGCATATCAGAACGATTCAAAAGCATTCAACTTCATTTTTTGAATACTATGTGCTTTAAGAAACTACTAATAAACAAATCACTATATTATAATTCTTGTACATCAAGTTGGGCATAAGAGAGGGCGTTTAACTATGGAAGATGAGGATGAAGAGCAACAAAAGAAGAAAGCTCGATCAGGGATTCCGGCTACCCAGTGGATAAGTGTTTATAATGCTCGACAACCAATGAAGTAGAGGTATTCAAAACAGGTTTTGGTTGATTGCTCCTAGGTAGCACGGACACTCCATTTAGGACACGCACCGGACACGGACATGCGGGGGACACGCCGGACACACCACTGGACACGGTGTCGGACCGAATTGTATTTTTCAAAAAATTCGGACACGCGAGTCGGAACTCGGACACGCGAGTCGGACCTGGGACACGCATGTTTAGTTTTGGAGACGGTATTTCTTTTTCTTTTCCCTGACTCTAGATACAATAATTTATTCTGAATAAAAAACTCTTATTTATTTTTTAAAATAAAAGCTCTAATCCCCATATGCTATGCCATGTGTTTTATAATGACCGAAACCATACATATTTCTCTTGTTTGGTTTTATCATTCACTTTATGAAATTCATTGAAATGTGTTATTCTTTGAAGAAAGTGAAAACATTGATCATCTTCCTTTTTTTTAACCCCGTATAATATATAGCCGTAATTTGGGACGAACGAAGTGCAATTTATTTCTTGAGTTAGCTAATGTCACATTGTAGGAGTATTTTGTGTATTTTGGGGTGACATGACATCTAACTCAAGAAAGCTAAGTATTTCATTTCTTGAGTTAGCTAATGTCACATTAGATGAACCGGAGTTGGAATCCATCTTTTGTCAGGATGTTGGAGATGATGTTGAACTATTCATCTATTGTAGTAGTATTTCATGTATTTTGTGTATTTTGGGTGAGATCTAACTCATGAAAGCGCTTTGGTTTTGAAAATTCTAACTATGATGTTTTGTATTTGAAGTTGTGGAATGAAAGCGTACTACCATGGAGCCCATGATTATATTTTTGGTTATTATGCTTGGGTTAAATTTATCATTCTAGTGCTTATAGTATTTGATAATTACCTTTTAGTCCTTATATTTTTAATAATTGCATACCAGTCCTTATACTTTTTATTAATTACATTTTAGTCCTTATACTTTTAATATTTACATTTTGACCGCCGCACCCGTATCTTATATTTTTTAAAACTTCCGTATCCCGGTGTCCGTATCCGCGTATCCGTGTCCATGTGTCCGTGTCCGTGCAACCTAGGATTGCTCTGCCTCTTCTTTGATACGTATGATTAATCGTTGAGTGATGAGGTAGGGTTTTTGTCTCTCAGTATTATTACAATGTTGCAGACGTGAGACTGCCTTAACACGTTCAGAAAGGGAATGAGGACGGCCTATTTATCAGCAGTGTGGCTTCTTGTTCGAACCTATGGCCATTGATTATGGATGATGGAACTGGTTTCACTGCTCAAGTTTATGAGCCATCACCGTTTTTTCTACATAAGGTTGTAGGAATCTTTAATTTTTTGAGGTATCAACGTTTTTTATTTATTTTTCTACGTAAGGTTTCAGGAATCCATTTTTTTGCTAACTTGAAAATTTTATATAGCCGATTTGTCATGAAATGAGTCCTTTTTTATTTAAATAATTATGCTAGTTATTACTTTTCCTTTTATGCCCCTGTTGACCGTTGTTGAGTCTTAGGCCTTATCTCGTTCTCTTTCCTGTTTGTTAAGAAGGGTTGTTAGTTGTTAGCATCAAGGGAGTATAAGGTGTATGATGGAGGAGTGTTGGAACACTTTTATGAGATGTTTAATCATTTTCTTCCTGCTTAATATAATTTCTTCACCTTCACCTCCAAGATTCTCCGTTCTTCTCTACCCTTTCTGTGTTTTACTGCAATTTTGGCATTTAATTCTCAGTTATATTCCCAATTTCCTGACATTTGGTATCAGAGAAGTGACCCTCCGACCTGTGAGAGCAATGGCCGACGGAACACGGTCCAAAGCCACCGTGGAAGAGCAATTGAAGCTTCAGCAGCGCAGCATCGATGAATTCAAAGGGGTTGCAGATTCATTTGCCCGTTACAAAGATGAATCAAACAAGCGTTTCGATGACATAGTTCAGATCTTAGCTGGATTATCAGAAGAGGTAAGAAAGCTAAACACCCAGAAATCGGTTGTTTCTGCTCCTATTTTGCCCACTCCTGGTATGCATTCCGGGCTCACTTCACCCAGTCTAGAACCAGAGAGCTCAAATTTAGCACACGTAAGGAAGGATATTAACCATAGAATGCCTAAGTTAGATTTGCCAACCTTCGATGGTACTGGTCCTAAGGAATGGATTCGGAAATGTGAGGAATACTTTGATGTAAACGAAATAGAAGGAGGACAGATGGTCAAGATTGCAGTGATCTATTTGCGGGGAGCTGCAGATCTGTGGTATGGTGGGTGGAAACTCAGGCATCCTGTGGTTAAATGGGAGGAGTTCAGTACTGCCTTGTGTAGAAGGTTCACAGTGCAGATACTCAGCGATTTGGTTGGGGAATTTAGAGATCTTAAGCAGACTAGTACAGTTGAGGCATATCAGAGGAGATTTGAAGAACTCGTGATTTATGTGGCTCAACAAAACCCGGATCTATCTGAAAAATTTTACATTGATTGCTTCATTGGGGGTCTTGTTGACGAAATTAAGGGAATGGTAAGGATCCATGACCCTTCTACCCTTGAGAGGTCTTTACAAGTGGCTAGAGCTCATGAATCTATGGTTGGAAATTTTGTCACCAAAACTAAGACAGTCAGAAAATTGGTTCAGGCACCAACAGTGGCATCTAACTCCAGATACTCACCCTTTCCCAGCAAACAAATAGAAAAGGCCAAGGAATTGGCTATACCAACACAAAGGGTTATTACCCCAACTCAGTTACAGGACAAGAAGGCCAAGGGCCTATGTTTCAGATGTGATGAAAAGTTTGTCCCAGGTCACAAATGCAAGAATCAACAACTGCACTTTATGCTAGCTGATGATGAAGAAGTGTATGGGGAAATAGTTACTGAAGTTGACCCTTCATTGGCAAGAATATCCGTGGAGGAGCCCCATGAAAATTCACAGCTGTCATTTAGCTCCATGACAGGCCAGCTCACTTCTAGCACTATTAGGATACAAGGCATCCTGAAAAAAGTCCATCAAAGATCCTGATAGAGCAGGTGGAAGTTCCCACACTTTCCTTGACAACTCTATTGCTAGTGAGTTGAATTGTGTAGTTGAGGCCACCAAGCCTATGATAGTCACTATTGCAGATGGGACTAAAATGGTGAGTGATATGGTGTGTCCCAACCTCCCCTGGATTATGCAAGGGTACAAGTTCCATCATGATGTCAGATTGATCAAATTGGGAGGGTGTGATATGGTTCTGGGTGTTGATTGGATGAAGTTACAAGGCCCTATGACCCTTGACTTTAATAAAATGCAGATGTCTTTCCAGAAAGAAGGTGCTGAAATTGTGTTGTTAGGCCAGGTGGAAACAGCACAACTGAAATTGATCAGCTGTAGCAGTTTTAAGAAAAAGTTCAAGAGGGGAGCCCATGGCCTGTTTGGCTGCCTTAGCAGAATGGAAGTGTCTAATCTGAATACTTTATCTAGCCATCCACCAGAGATTGAAACCTTGTTGCGGCGGATAGGCAAAGCGTGTTTGCGAAACCTGCGGATTACCACCAAAAAGACAATTTGAGCACAACATAACACTGAAGGAAGGGGCAGAACCCTTTAAACAAAGACCATACAGATATCCTCATCAACAAAAAACAGAGATTGAACAGCTAATATCTCAGATGATTCAGCAAGGGATTATTCAAGACAGCAATAGCCCTTTTGCCTCCCCAATGTTATTGGTAAGGAAGAAGGATGGCTCTTAGAGGATGTGCATTGATTATAGGAAGCTTAATGACCTGACCATTAAGGATAGGTATCCAATACCAATTATTGATGACCTATTAGATGAGTTGGGAGGGGCACAATGGTTCACTAAGCTGGACTTAAGATCCGGTTTCCATCAGATCAGGATGAAGGAGACAGATATACACAAAACTGCTTTTGTGACACACAGCGGTCATTATGAATTCAGGGTCATGCCCTTTGGGCTTACCAATGCTCCAGCAACTTTTCAAAAGGCTATGAACACTTTGCTACAGCCTTATTTGAGAAAATTTGCACTGGTATTCTTTGATGACATTTTGATATATAGTCCTGACCTACCATCTCATGTGGAGCATCTGAGATTAGTACTGGAGCTGCTCAAGGAACACAAGTTTTATGCAAAGCCAAGCAAGTGTTCTTTTGCTCAAAGACAGATCCAATATTTGGGACATGTGATTCAGAATGGTGAGGTACAAGCAGATGGTGAAAAGATCAAGGCAGTGCAAGAATGGCCTATACCAGCCAATATCACAGAATTAAGAGCCTTCTTGGGCCTGACCGGTTTTTACCGAAGGTTTGTGAAAGGGTATGGAGCAATTGCTAGGCCTCTAACAGACTTGCTAAAGAAGGATAACTTCCACTGGAACATAGAAGCTGAAACAGCCTTTGAGGAGCTCAAAAGAAGCTTGTGTAAGTCACCTGTATTGGCCTTACCTAACTTCTCTCTTCCCTTTTGTGTTGAGACGGATGCCTGTAGTAAAGGAATTGGAGCTGTACTCCAGCAACAGGGAAGACCTATAGCCTATCTAAGTAAAGCATTTAATTCTAAGGAATTGGGACTTTCCATTTATGAGAAGGAATTGCTAGGAGTAATTTTAGCAGTCAGCAAGTGGAAGCACTATTTGCAAGGGAGGGGGTTTGTTATCAAAACCGATCAACAGAGCCTCAAGTACCTATTGGATCAAAAAGCTACCACAGCTCTACAACAGAAAGGTGTATCTAAATTACTGGGGATGGACTTCACCATTGAGTATAAGAAGGGAAAGGACAATGTCGTTGCAGATGCTCTTTCTAGGCAACCACACGGTGAGGGTACCTGAAAACACTTAGGTGGCTAGTTAATTCACAGTAATAATTACATACGTGTAGTAAAAGATAAAACATCACTTATTCTCGGTTAGGCACTCTTTCATATCGGCGATGTGATATGTTCATAAAAGGTGAACAACGTTGCTGGCCTATAAACGGCTGAATGGCGGTGGAGGAAATTCATCGGACGATATCGCATCTTGGGAGACCCGGGCTATTCGGTCGCGAATCACCGTAAGTTAGCAAGTATATCTTGGTGATGAACGCAATGCGCAGATGTCATTGAGTAATGATGTAACAAAGATAAGCTAAGCTAGAAACGTTTAGTCATGACATGTCGATGGGCATGGATTGAACCTTAAATTGAGTTGGTCTCATAAAGATAATTTAATAATCATAATAATAACCTTTCGTTGTATAACTTAGTTATTCAATAGCTTCTCACTTTTACTAAGTACTTTGTACTTACCTCCTTTGCATTTTCTTTTGTATGCATTGTGGGGTGAGAAGACGAACAGGTTGACCAAGTGTAGATGACGACTTTTGAAGACTTTGAAGTCTTGACAAAGCTCTTAGTTTATTTCTTTGTAAAGGTTGTACTATACTTGTTGTATTTCTTTTCTTAGACTTGTTGTACTTCTACTTTTAAGATATCGTATTGTATAAGTCTTTGGGTTTTTCGTCGTTGTAATTTAACTATCCATCTTTAGCATGGTTACTTTCTATTCATAGTAGCATTTATGTTTTTACCCGAGTCTTTTTAGCTTCCGTTTGCTTTTATTTGATACGACGACGTAGAGGCTTGCGTATAATATTAGATTTATTTAATGCTATACGCGCCGAACGTTCTCTTCCGGATAAGGAATCGGTATCTGGGAGCGGGGCGTTACAAAATGACATGTTAAAAAAATGTTGTGTGAAATTAATAAATAACATTTAGTTTGTTTGTTTGAAATTACCCCACATATAGCAACATTCTTCCAAAATATAGCAACATAGTGCAACAAAACTGTATCAAATAACATGTTTCATTGTCATCTCAAATGGTGTGTTCTTTTCACCCACGACAAAGAAACCAAAGGTTAAAATCATTCAAAAATGCCACAACCACAACTCCAAGCCTAAAATTTCAAGTTGTATCAGTAATCTACCAATGGATTTCATAAAAACAGACTATCCAATCCAATGTACAAAAAAAGGGTAAAAACTAAAACATCATTACATAGAAGAAAATTATATATTTACAACAACAAAAAAATTATCATAAAAAACAGCTAAACTTACCACTAATATCTTGATCTTGGAACAACCGTTGAAATCAAGGAATAATAGCCTAATCAATTCATTGAGCATCAAAAGTTCATTCAAAGTATATCAACCTGGCTTAACGAAACGGTAAAAAAATTTGTCCTACTTTCCGTTGAAACCACACGCATATAATATTAAAAGACATGAATACATATGTTTAAATGTTCTGTTCCAAATTAAAAATCAATTGCACAGCTGGAGCTGGAGCTGGAGCAGAGCACGATCACGAATCGACTAAGTCGTCATATTTATCAAATAGTAGAACTAATGCATCCAAATACTATCAGTTGACATCATGCTCAAGTGAATATGAGTTGATACTATTACCCTGCGGTTCACAGAAACACACGTCAAGAGAAGAAGAGATAGAAATCATTAAAAAAAACACATAAGCAATAAATATGGCCAATTATATGGAAGTATAGCATACTAAGAGATCTGAGCAAAATGTGGCATGATTTACCTCAACATTGTATGGTAATCACCATAACGAAGTGGAAGTTGATCCCTTTTAATTAAAGCTTTTCGAAATGCATATACTGCCTCATCTTCCTTCTCATCTAGCAAGTCTATGGCAGAGAATGATGCAAATTGACAATGAGCTACCCTCTTACTATGTATCCTTAGCGAGCGTGTCAATTTTGCATCCTTTCTTCTAAGAGATCTACTTAGAATTCTGCTACTCTCATCTTCAGATGTCTCAACATCAGATCTTCTTACTCTGTCATCTCTTTGAGTTAAGCTTACATCTGACAAAATATTTGAGAAAAATTGAGCACATGACTAAGTCCACTGAACTCCTTCAAGAAAATTCACTTGACATATACAATTTCCAGATCTATGATCTGGAAAGACTTGCTCAAATACTTGTCATTGTTGGTTAACTGCAATACTCTATTCCCAAAAGTCTCAGAATCACCTTCATCAATCATCATGAGAAAGAAAAAAATTCACAATCACACCGAAGCCATAAGATTATAAATTTCTTCCAGAAATTAGGAAATTGAGAAGTATAATCCAGAATAGATCTTCATGATTCTCAATTCAGTATAATTGAGATAAAACAGTCAAAACATGAAACAATAGGATTCTGAAACAAACGACAAAGCTTACCGAGTGGACGTTTCACATTTTGTGATGCCTAGAGAAGAACAGGAAATGAGTGTAATGAAGTAGATAAAAAAATAAGGGAAACAACAATCCAAGCTGCCAATCTTCGCCGCTGACATATATAATTACTTCCACAAAAAAACATATCTTTACTCCATGATGCAAGCGCCCTGACAAAAGATGCATTCACACAACAAACGTGACGTCCAATTTCTCGTATGAATCCAAAAGCTCCTTTATATCAATATCCACGACTTAAGTCATATAAGTCACGCTGATCAAGTGCTCCCGTCCAATGTAACTTTTTTGTTTACACCATTAGAACTAAAAGGTACACAAAGATTTAAGGTACACCATTAGAACTAAAAGCTACACGAATGTTGAATTTGCCATTAGAACTAAAAGTACACAAAGATTTAAGGAAAATTAGCATAGGGAAGAGAACGCCGAAGCATACCAATGAATTTTTTATATTTGAAATATAGAATGGATAATTAGAGGTCAATTATTTCCACATTAAATAAGAATTATTATGGATGTGTTGCCCTGGTTCTAAGTTTCCTGCCCTAGCAATACCAATGCCCCCTTCGTTGCTCAATCTGCAGCCTCAATTTTCATGAGGAAACTCTGTGTCCTCTCGAAATGATTTGACATCGAATTGATTTCAACTCCTTTTCTTCCCTCATGACCTGCGGAGATGGGAGGTAGCAAAGCAGAAGAGAGGTAGTACGGTTAGGGTTAGAAAACATAGAACGAAACTGAAATATGTTAGTGTTGAAGAAACCCGATAAATAATATGATCATCTCAACTCAAACACAAACTCGAAAAATATCAGATTCAGTCAAAACTTTTGCCTCAACCTACTTGCATATGTTCATTTTCAACCTCTACAAAATCAAACTTAGCCCGAAATGTGGTATTATTATAATAGATTAGCTGATGTGCCTTTAATATATGCCAAGCATCTGGACAAACTCAAGTTCAACTTATCCAACAGGGCTATAATCTTGAAGGTCCCAAATGAATCCCCTGGATATGGTCTAGTGGTGAGGAGCGGGGTGTTATAATGACAGCCGGACCCTAAGTTGGAGGTCAGCAGTTCGATTCCCGTAAAAGGGGTTGATTTATGATTGATAACACCCTTCAGTGATGGGGAACCAGCAAGCCCCTGACTCTAAGCTCTAGGTTACCTGATTAATCTCTCCCCACATTCCTGTGGGATCGGGGGTGGGGGGCCCCTCACGGTTAGGGTTTAACCGTTTTTTTGAAGGTCCCAAATGAAACTTTTCAAACTTGAGGGGGAAAAAGCAAAAATATGTAGCCAGATAAAGAGAAAGAGAGGCTTACAATTGGGGATTACACAGGGCATAAAGTTAGGAGAATCATATTTTCCAATATGGGCTTGTTTCCAACCAGATTCACATTCATATTCATATCCAAAGTACTGTTACTTGTTGCTTTGCAATTTCCTTTTCCACATTCTATATCTTTGCATACATCACCTACAAACACCAAAAAAAAAAAATATCTTTATTAAGCACAACAATTTCCAACTTGTTGCGCATGATATACAAAATCTCTATTCAAATTACAAAGATTCTTGTGCATTCCAATTAAATTAAATCACCAGAAACAGAGGGGAAAACAAAACAGAAAGATTTCGAGAAACTTTAATCGAAGAAGAAGAAGTTTCCTTGCCGATGGGGCATTTGTCGATCTACCACTCCTTTGGGAGCCTATTTGTGCGGCTACCACTGTGTTGTCGATCTACCACTCTCATTTTCGCGTTTTAGGTGTTTTTGGAACCAAACTAAACCCTAATTGGGAAGGGGGAACCCAATAGGGGAAGGGTGTACCTTAAGATCGTGCACAAAGGTGAAAAAAACGGGAGAAAATCGCGAATCAAAATCAGTTTTTTTTGCCTTGGGTGGTATTCTCACAATTCCAACCCAAAAGCAGTGGTAAACTGCTAAAAATCCCGATTTTTTTTATAAGTAGCCATCACAGAATTATTTGAACTATAACTGCTGCCACTCTCATTCTCTCGCGAAGATTCATCCTTTTTCCGGGTTTCAATGCAACCCATGTCAAAGCAACCAAGATCCATTTCGAAAATTAGATTTTCAAGATTTTCAAAAGCGAAACAGAAGAACAAGCACAACAATTTCCAGATTTCGAGAAATATTTACAGAAGCTTGATGGATTATTATCTCAATTCTTGACGATTAAATGAAGGATTTAAGTGTTGCATCGGAAAAAAAAGTGTTTGCTTGATTTTTGAAGAGGGGAGGAAGTATACGTTCCATTTGTTATAGAGAGCGTGGGTGGCGGTTTAAGTGGGAATTGAGGGAGTAGTGAGTGGTTTCAGGAGTTGCTAAGTGATTTGGGAAGTTCTTGACGTGAATGAAGGAGAAGGGTTAGTCATGCGAGGAGTAGACAGTCGAATGTGGGTTAAAACGGGTCAATTGACACAATTCAGGTAAATTGACACTTTTTTACTGTAAAATATTAATATAGATATCAGATTTTGTGAGATATAGAAAACTTCCATCATCCCATTTTCCTAATTTATAGGAGATAATTTTTCAGCACATTTGGAAAAGGTCAAACACATTAAAATAACTGGAATGAAATATAAGGCATTTTATATTTAATTTAAATGTATATCTTAAAAAATTATTTAAGGTTTTAAAATCAATAAATATTTTTCCAACAATCCCCCACTTGATTTTAAAAACTTATTTTGAAAACAAATTGAGCATATAATACCGTGTAATAGGTGTAGGTACCTTCCGGGTTTGAACCTCCACTTAGTGATCATGAATCACCACCTGTAAAACAATAGTGACATAAATGTCTTGACCTATGTTTCATATGATCAGATGATAACGCATAACACACCACGGTATGAGTAAATATTTGTGGTTCTAACAGTGGTGCGCTTTACGGTCATGCGCAGGAATCTTGTGTCAGGAACGTCATTAAGGAGTAGCCCACACCCCCACAGTGGCGACCCCACCTCCACGTTCACCTAGGTGAGTCCTCCAAGGGTGAATTGTGACCAAACACCCCGCAAAAATATGCCTTTGGACTCATTAAGAGACAACTCAACCTCAAGCGTCACATGATGAGCACTTACACCATAGGAATGGGATTTGGAAAATTTCCGCAATAATAATTTTAATTGTGCTCTTCCAAATCACTCCTTTAACAGTTTCGTTATTACCCGTTGAACTTCGTTCATGGGATCGCCATACCTCCGAAGACGGGTTTCCACTGTGGTGATTTAATTAATAGGCTCCATCCCATTCCCCTCGATGTTTTTATTTTTATTTTTTATGGCTTGCTGACGCGTCAGTCCCTTTGTAAGCACGCGGATCCGCATTGATGTTTTTAGACCTGAGAAAATTCAAAGACATCATAGCACATCTGTAAGTTTTAGGATCAAGTTCAATCCAAAAAATGCATAAGATCAGCACCAAAATTTTATATTTTCTTAATTCATTTATTTTCCCAAGGCTCAACAGATAAACATGCTAATAACATCATATAAACACTTATGGCAATGACACACACACGTACGTTAAGTAATACAACATGTTCAAAGCGATAAGCTATAAAAAGATTTATCAAACTATTTAAATCAACAGTTTCTCAAGATGAGTTAAACTATTGGTGTATAGCAACAAGGACAGTGTATGAATTAAAAATGAATTCAATACGATACCCCCACATTTCATGAAATTCTCGAACACAATAAATTAATGGAATATGATAAATAAAAAATTTGAAACCACATTTGAGAAAGAAACATAATGCAACACATGTGAAGTCAAATTCACAAATGCTTACACAGTTAAGAAGTGGACTACAAATATACTTATTTTATTTGTCTATTAGATATTGGCTAGAAAAAAATTAAAATTATTATCTATCTTCATCGACATGAGATGAGCAATTTTAATCACCTGACAACCATGAAACTCATATCATTCACACGTCGATTTCACACCGATGCTTATAAACTCACATTATATTTTCTTTTATGTCGGTAGAAACAACAATTATTATCATTCTTGTTTCTAAACACAACCATGGAGAAAAAGAATCACAGAAACCCCACTATAAACTAGTCTCATGTTATTTAGAAAATATAACACATTAGTAACGGACACGTATACTGCAGGTATACATTCTTGTATCCCATGTGAGGCAATAATTATAAGAGCATAAAGGTTAATCAAGAACTATCATGTTCCAGTAACATGATAATTTCTCAAAGAATAACATGATAATACATATCAGAATCATGTTCTAAACAAATCCAAAATGCCAATTGACAATCACAATTAATTGAAATGGCAGAAAAAGGAATGCCAATATTTTGATAACACATCAACAGATTAAAGGTAATAAAATATGGGGGAATGAGGGAGAAGGACAAAAATATTTCATCAATTGAGTAGAAGGACAGTCTTTTGAAACTTTTGCATAAAGGACAAAACTATTTATCCACTATCGAAATTCACTTGTGTTCAAAATTCACTGCTTAAATTCATCATCGAAATTCACCGTCCGAAATTCACTAATTTTCAAAATTCATTGTCGAGATTCACCGATTTTCGGGATTCATCATCAAAATTCACTATCGAAATTCACCGATTTCGGGATTCACTAGGAGAGATTCACCGATTTTCTGATTCACTGTTTGTCTTCTCGCTATAAAAATTATGCAATTGTCTTCTCCCCTATAAAAATATGTAGTTGTCACTCCGTTCTTAATAATATTCCAAATTGTGTCCTTATCCCTAATTTCCCAATAAAATATTGATACTCACCACATACTAAGCATAAATATTGTTATCACATATGTCGCAATAAATTAATTTAGGCAATTTATTTTATCTTTTAAACAGATTTATCCGAGGATATTTTGTTTGCACACAACCTTTACATTTTTCTTCATTAATAGTAGACTTAGGATTAAAATCTAAAGTCACCATTCATTTGATAATACCACGATTAACAATAGCAAGTACATAATATTCAACATTTGCAAATTAGAAATTTCATTCTGGCATCAAATTTGAAACAAACCATCCAACATAAAACCTTGCCAACAAAGGAAAATTTTATACCATCAAAATTTTCAAGCTTACTGGATAAAGAAGAAAGGTTACCTCAAGCAGATTAATTAAATTTTCCTAAATGGAAATTCCAGTTTTGATCTGCTACCAAATTATTATTTTATTGTTTTCTTTTTATCAACGACAGTGCAGGACTCTATTTTCAAATCTTGAACTATTTCTTTTTTCTTTTCTTTTCTTTTTATTTTTTTTTTAATTTTTTTTAGGAGGATGAACGACTATTGTTTAATAATCGTATTTTACTCTCTAAACTTGTTGGAAAATAATTGTCAAACCACAAAAATAGCACGGACATCAAGAGAAAAGGTTTGCATCAACAACAACTAAATAATAAACAACAATAATAAAGTGCTAAAATAATAGAGTTAAGTATAGAAAAAACCTAGGTCGAAGCACGCAGTGACGCTATCTTTAGAGAGTAAAACGCTCACACTGCACTGGTAATTATTGATAGTGCGTTGCTCTCCCAAGACTCGACAACCCGTTGGTACTGTCGTGTACAGCGAGAAGTACCCCGAACCACTATTTACTCAATGCTCAATATTTGTAATAGAGGAATGATGTTGCTCAAAATTGTGATTGGGTAATTGGATGATTCAAGTTAGGAAATAGTACAAGAACAATTGGATTTGTGTATGAATTTGGACTGAACTCTTTGAGAGAGCTGCCTACATATCCAATTCAGGTGTTGAATCAGAATCAAGTCCCCCTCGTAGTTCAGGGTGTTCCTTTTATAGCTGTAGATCGTGATTCTCTTCCCTGACGTAATGGGAGGTTATCATCGGTTATCTTTGGACGTTATTGGATGTGGGATCTATCCACATCTGTAAGTAGTTGAGCCATTGCTGATTCGGTCTTCGTCATGCTCAGCCGATCATTCTGTCTAGAAATATTTCTGCGCAGAACACGGTGGAGTCCTGCTCCTCTGACTATTCTGCCCAGAAGGTTAACCTGGTCAGCGCATGGTGTAGTCCTGCCTCATTGCCCCGTTTATATTCATCGTCTAACTTTTGTACTGGGCCCCGGCCCAATTATGAATAATCCGACCCAGTGGGCCTATGTATCATCATAAGTCCCCGCCAGACTGGGGTGGACTGCTTCACAGCTGCCCTAGTCTGAAACGCTTTAACTTCCATCGTCAATATATCGTGAAATGAGGTCAAGTCATACCCGGTTATTAACATAACTGTGAATTGAACCATTACGTCGCTTCCACTTCTTGTCACATAACTATACCTCTTGTCAAACAACTATTCTATTTTAAACCTTTGGAGTCGCACCCCTGCAGTTATAAGTAAGTCTCTGTTTCTATATTATTTTTCTACTTCTTTTGAGTTTAAATTTCTTTCATGAATTTGAGAGCCGATACTGCCTCTAGCAGTTCTGTAGAAAAATTGTTTCAATCGCCGGAGAAGGTTTCGATCGCAGTAGAGAGTGAAGAGGTGAATTCCTCGAACCCCATTCCTTGTCCTGAAACTATAATAAACGCCGATCATCCATCCTCTCTGATTGATTTAGGAAATACCTCCACGTTTGGGGATAATCCTCTGTGTCTTCTGCTTTCTCACCTTCTTCCCCCTGGGATCTTTACTCCTACTTCAATCGTCCATCAATATCCGGAAGACCATACATCTTTTTTAAATACTTTGAAAAGGGAAATCACTCGATTTGACAAAACCAAAGCTATAATGGCTTGCCATGGCATTGCTAGCAAAATGACCAAAACTGAGATGGCTGGTTTATTGAAAACCTATCAGATCAGTACTGACCCTTTTGCAGTTGCTCTTCCCAAACCTACTGAGTATGCTTATAATCCCCCAGCAGGTTTCTGTACACTGTACGCTGATCAGCTCCCTAGCGGTTTAAGGTTCCCTCTTCCTCCTGGGTATATCGAGGTGATGAAGTATTATAAATTGGGAGTTGGTCAAATCCATCCGAATAGCGTCAAGTTCCTCGTTGGGTTCATGATTTGGTGTCGTCTGAACACCAAACCTTTTTCTATAAAGTTGTTTAGGAATTTCTACCAATGTAAGCTTACACAGGGTAGCGGGGGTTGGTATCATTTCTGTCGTAGATCCGGTAAGTTAAGACAGATTATTCCTCTATCCAGTAAAGATAAGACCAAGAAGAAGTGGCAAGAGCGCTTCTTCTTTGTGAAGCATAACACTGAGGTGAACCTTGGTCGCTGGAATACTTCTTTCATGAAGGACAAATTGGAAGATCATATAGATGTAACTCAGGTTAATTATCTTACCAGCAACAAAATTTCTTTGACTTTGAACACCATAAGTTCTGCGTTGGTGGATGCTGCCCAGCCTCACTGCGGGTCCTACTAGCTATGTAGAATTCACCAAAGAAGAATACCGAAAATGTATGTCTGAATTTATTTTTTTGCTCTTGTTTTTGAGTATATCTTGATTATCTTTTATCTTTGTAGTGGCCAATGTGGATGACCTGATTAATATTGATGTTGACGAAGAGGAGGAGGCAGAACAAGTGCAAGAAGATTCTAAATAGACCTTATCTGTCATTCTTGAGGGCGGCGAGGCTTCTACCCAGAAGGGACCTGGGGAGATAGATGCGGTGTCTGAAGAGGCTGCCCAGAACAAGGATTATGTTCCGGAGCCTTCTGTTCAGGTCTTACCAAGCATTGGGGAGAATGCAACGTCAACTGACTTAGGAGTTCCTCCTACTGATCCTGTTTCTGCTCTGGCTACTGTGCCCTTGAGATACATCTCTCAAAAAGTAAGAAAAGGCACAGGCCTGCTTCATCTAGGACTTCTGCCAGTGATTCCTCTTTTGACTTTGAGGAGATGTCCGCGGAGGACTTTGCTGATTCTGTAAGTAGTTTCTTATAGAGTTTATTATAATTCTCTTTAAGTTTATATCTTCTAAGATTCAGTCTTCTGCAGTGTTACCGCCTGGGCAAATCTTTGTATAAGAAAACTTCCGGAATGGCTGGGGAGATTTCTGCTTTGCGATAGAAAGTGGCCAGTTTAGAGGAGGCCAATGCTAAGGTGACAAGTTTGGAGGAGGCCAATCATGCATTAATGTCTTCAGAGACAGCTGCTCGTCAGGAAGTTGAGCGATTGAAAGCCGAGCTTGCCAAAACTGAGGGTTTATTGTTCACCCAGGAAGAACAGTTAACACTTAGAGATCAGCAGCTGAAGAAAATGCAGGAGGAGAATCAACAGCATCTTGCCAAAGAGAAAAAGATGAAAAATGATTTTGATGAGACTGTGAGGCAGATGGAAGAATCTCCTGCTCAGAACATGGTCCAGAAGGTTGTTGCAGGATACAATGCTGCTCCTCAAACTTATGAGGAAATTCAAATCATCTTGGCTCCCACCCTGCGTAGAGGATATACCCTTGGTGTTGATGAAGCCAAGCCAGCAGATGTAGCTATTAGCAGTTTGCCTAATCACAAATTGTATGATCAGAAAGCTGGCGAGATCTTCACCAGGCGGTATGACGAGTACAAGAGTGGGGAAGATATCATTCGCAAGTATGCGAAGAAGAAATCTGCACAGCCTTCTGCTCATTTTTCATCTTGATTTTTAACTTTGATAAACAATTTCTGTAATTTTTGAACAGCTTTTTATGTAGCTATGTTTCTTTGTCTTCTATCTGATCTTTGTCTTCGATGTATAATACTTTGATCGTATAATACTTTGATCGTTGACCCATTGAATCGGCTTTTCATTTTGATATTTTCTGACTCAGAACTTTGTCTCCTTACTGCGCTGCAAAGAAGTTAGGATCCTTTATTCTAGCTTCTTTATATAACGTATCTTCTATATAGATTGCCCAGGGTGTCCCTACCCTCCAAGTGGGACACTAAGATTTTTTACTGGGTCTTCTGCTCAGGGTGTCCTTGCTCTGCAAGTTTGGCACTTAGATTTTTTAATGGGTTGCTGCCCAGAATGCATTTGCGCTGCAAATTTAGCACTTGTGTGTTTTAGTTGGGACCTCTGTCCAGAATGTCCTTGCGCTGCAAGTTTGACATTTAGATTTTTTAATTGGGTCCTCTGCCCAGAATGTCCTTGCGCTGCAAGTTTGACATTTATATTTTTTAATTGGGTCCTCTGCCCAAGATTATCTTGCGCTGCAACTTTAACACGAATGTCCTTGCGCTGTATGTTTGACATTTAGTTTTTTAATTGGGTCCACTGCCCATATTTCTCTTGTGCTATAAGTTTAATGCTCGATTTTCAAGCATCCTGTCTTTAATTCCGTGTTTCAACACAAGTTAAAATATTCACATATATAATCACAAAATTAAAAAGGATATATATTCAAGATAGCATTACTCAAGAAAATAAAACTATCTTAAGGAAAAATTTTCCTTAAATGAACAGCATTCCAGCTTCTAGGAATGGTTTTTCCGGACGTATTAGCTAGTTGATAAGATCCTTTTCCATGTACTTTGATAATTTTATAAGGACCTACCCAATTTGGGTCTAGCTTTCCAGTGGGACCTTGCTTGCTGGCATCATTTCGCCTCAGAACAAAATCGCCTTCTTTAAAATACGTACCTCTAACCCTGGAGTTGTAGTACTGAGCAATCCTTTGCTTGTATTTGGCCATCTGTATCAATGCTATGTCCCTTTTGTGCTCCAACTCATCCTTGGTGTGCAGCATCTCTACCTCTTGTGTTTCTGGACAGTACAATTCCGTCCTGGGAGATTTGTGTCCAATCTCTGCTGGTGTCACTGCTTCGCATCCGTATGCCAAGGAATATGGGGTTTCCTGTGTAGCAGCATTCGGGGTAGTTCTGTATGCCCATAAGATGTTTGGAAGATGATCCACCCAATGAGATCCTTCCTGCTCCAACCTTTTCTTCAATCCCTGCTTTATTTGTCTGTTTGTCTGCTCTACTTGCCCATTGGCTTGAGGATAGGCCACTGATGTAAAGTGTTGGGAGATCCCTAGGTTTGTTCACCAGGTCTGCACTCCTTGATCCTCAAACTGTGTGCCATTATCAGAGATGAGGACTTTAGGAAATCCATATCTGCACAGAATATTTCTCCATAGGAATTTCTGTATTTGGTTGGCTGTGATGGTGGTTAAAGGTTCAGCTTCCACCCATTTGGTGAAGTAATCTACTGCCACCACCAGAAACTTGAAATTTCCCGGTGCTCTAAGTAGTGGACCCACTAAGTCTACTCCCCACAGATCGAAAGGCCATAGAGATACAATTGGGGTCATCTCTTGTACATGATTATGTGATAAATTGCTATGCACCTGGCATGTCTTGCGAGTTCTGACCAACTTCTCTGCGTCTTCTTGCATTTCTGGCCAGTAATATCCAAAAAGCATACATTTTCTGGCCAGAGCTCTTGCTCCCAAGTGATTTCCACAAATTCCCAGATGGATTTCTCTCAGTACATAATCTCCTTCATCTGGAGTGACGCATTTCAACCAGGGTGCTGCATAAGATTTTCTGTACAAAACATCGTTGAACAGAGCATACCTGGCCGAGAGCCTTATCAGTTTTCTTGCGCGTACTTTATCTTCAGGGAGTTTTCCATCTCTCAGATACATTACAATTGGATCCATCCAAGTTTCTGCCTGTGTTATCGGTTGCACTTCAATCTCATCACAGCTCTTCCATTTTAATTGCTCAACCAATACTTTCTTGTTGGACAAAAAATTTGACCCTAGCTTAGATAAAGCATCTGCTCTTGTGTTTTGGGCCCTAGTTATTTGCTCCACTTCCACCATCAAGAAGTTTTGCAGTTTTCTTTGTGCAACCGCAAGATATTTCTTCATAGGGCCTTCTTTAGCTTCGTATTCTCCCATGATATGATTGGTTACAAGGTGCGAATCAGTGTACACTTTCAGATTCTGTACACCTAGCTTCTGTGCTAGGTTTAATCTAGTTATCAAAGCTTCATATTCTGCTTCATTGTTAGTAGCTTGAAATTCAAAATGAAGAGCATACGGGAATTCTTCACCTTTTGGGCTAATGAGTAGGAGACCTACTCCTGCTCCCTCTTTGTTTGAAGCTCCATCTACATATAGTTGCCACTGTTCAGCCTTTTTCTGCTAAGAAATAGGCTAATGCTTGAGCTTTGATTGCTGTTCTTGGTTTGTATTCGATATCAAACCCTGTTAATTCGACTACCCACTTTGCCAATCTCCCAGAATTGTCAGGTTTATCCAAGGTCGGAGGTTCGAGCCCTCCTTCTAGCGCCAAATGATGTTGCTCAAAATTGTCATCGGGTAATTGGATGATTCAAGTTAGAAAATAGTACAGAACAATTGGATTTGTGTATGAATTTGGACTGAACTCTTTGAGAGAGCTGCCTACGTATCCAATTCAGGTGTTGAATCGGAATCAAGTCCCCCTCGTAGTTCAGGGTGTTCCTTTTATAGCTGTAGATCGTGATTCTCTTCCCTGACGTAATGGGAAGTTATCATTGGTTATCTTTGGACGTTATTGGACGTGGGATCTATCCACATCTGTAAGCAGTTGAGCTATTGTTGATTCGGTCTTCGTCATGCTCAGCCGATCATTCTGTCTAGAAATATTTCTGCGCAGCACACGGTGGAGTCCTACTCCTCTGACTATTCTGCCCAGAAGGTTAACCTGGTCAGCGCATGGTGTAGTCCTGCCTCGTTGGCCCGTTTATACTCATCGTCTATCTTTCGTACTGGGTCCGGCCCAATTATGAATAATCTGACCCAGTGAGCCTATGTATCATCAAGGAATAATCCAAATATATAATTATAAATGTATATATATGTATTCTCGATGAAAAATTTTATGGTGCAACCGTTGTATGAAGGTTGTACCAAGTGGCATACTTTACCACCTTTCATTTCTAACCTCTCACACACGCCAAAAGTGTATTATGTGAAAGAGAGTTAAAATGAATGGGCTTAAAAGATGCTTACTTTGCAGAAACCTTCCTACAACCGTTGCACCATAAAATCACTCATTCTCGATGTATTGTGAAAGCAATTGCAATATTGGAAAAGCAATTGCAAGGCTGACGGAAGGTTGAAAAGTTAAAGTGGATTTGTTTGATCTTTCAGAGAGAAAATATATTCTTTTACAATGTATATTATCCTTTATATAGAAAAAAGAGATAAACTCAATCAACTAATTTCTTTAAATATCAGATTTTATGAGATATAGAAAACTACCATCATCCCATTTTCCTAATTTATAGGAGATAATTTTTCAGCACATTTGGAAAAGGTCAAACACGTTAAAATAACTGGAATGAAATATAAGACATTTTATATTTAATTTAAATGTATATCTTATAAAATAATATAAGGTTTTAAAATCAATAAATATTTTTCCAACAATTTTCGCCTAAATGAAGAAAGAAAGGTGATGATTCTCGTCTTGAATTCTTGCATTCTTATTTATGATTAGTATATTCCCATGAATTTGAGGATTAAAATTGGTATAGAGTGTATTGGCGTTTATTTTATTAATTGACCGACTAACAGCTTGTTGCCAACGTTGGAAGTGGGGACAATCATCATGCTGGAAATACTCATTTAAATTGAATAATAAAAGATTTTTTTTGAGCAAAATAAAAGATATTGAAATGGATTTGATGTGATATATCATCATATTTTATTATTTAGGAAAACTTTATATATGTAGAAATATACATATAAAGAAAAAGACAAATAAAAATGCATTATATTAGTCTTATTGGCATTATATTAAATTATTAATTAGACATGGCATGAATCTCCCATCTGGAGACTTTTTCAATAATTTATTCATTCATAGTCTAGTATATATTTATAAAACATAATACATATTGGCATAATCTCCTTTAAAAAAAAAAAAATTTAAAAAAAAGTTTTTAATAAAATTATTAGTGGCAATAATTCCCTGCAACAAAAGAGAGATTGGCAAGCGCATATTTGGATTCAAACACATAGTTGGGACATGGTATAACAACTGAACAAATATATTAGATTTAGTACATTATTATCTTGTGTATGTTGTCAATGAAAATGAGTTAAAGAGCATCTTCTGCATTTGATGAGTATCCTATTTTCTTTAGAGCACTTATTTGTGGACACCAAGTATTGCTTCATTTATTGTATATTGCAGCGTGAATGATTGAAAGTGCTTACGGTAACTTACACATTCTTCAATAATAGTTTACACATTGTTCAAATTGCAGTTTGATATCAATCTTGTTGGCTATTTGTTTTCTCAAGTTCGTGAAAGTATCACTAATACTTATTGCTAATGTTTCTATGCACCAAATTGCATTTGATGTAATCAATATAAACTATTATTATGCAATTATATTGCCGTAGTATTTGAAACTATTTTGTGGGTTGATGATATATGGGCCCATTGGGCCGGGCTGTCCATAATTGGGCCAGGCCCAAGGTTGGATAATCGAGGGATTGGGTTGGCACGGCAGGGCAGCAGGTGCTGATCAGATCAATAAACTAGAATCAAGTCCCCCTCGTAGTTAAGGGTGTTCCTTATATAGTTGTAGATCGTGTGTCTCTTCCTGGACGTGCCTGGAAGTTATTGCCGACTGTCTTCTGGGCGTGGGGTCTACCCACGTACTCAAACAGATTGAGGTGTTATTGACTCGATCTTCACCACGTTCAACTCAAGATTACATCCGACTTATTGATCTGATCAAGATCGCAGCGCTGCGCCGCCGTGCCAACCAATGCCTCGATTATCCAACCTTGGGCCTGGCCCAATTATGGACCCATTGGGCCGGGCTGTCCATAATTGGGCCGACCCAAGGTTGATAATCGAGGGATTGGTTGGCACGGCAGCGGCGGCAGTCTTGACGGATCAATAAATCGACGTAATTGTCGTATGAGAGAGCGGGACTCGCGTGTCTCGACCGTAATGTTCCGGCGAAATAACAGGTTGAACGTGGTGAAGACTGAGTCAATAACACCTCAACTGTTTGAGTACGTGGGTAGACCCCACGTCCAGAAGACAGTCGGCAATAACTTCCAGGCACGTCCAGGAAGAGACACACGATCTACAACTATATAAGGAACACCCTGAACTACGAGGGGGACTTGATTCCAGTTTATTGCTTAAATTGGATACGTAGGCAGCTCTCTCGAGAGTTCAGTCCAAATTGTACTCAAATATTTTCGTTCTTGTATTGCTTTTCCTAATTAGAATTGCCCAATTACCCGATTGTCATATTCATACAACATCATTTGGCGCTAGAAGGAGGGTACAATTCTAGTTAGTGAGTGATTAATATAGAAACAATGGCACGAAATCAAGGAAACTCGAAGAAGCAACAAAATCAACAAGAGAAAGAAAAGAGTCAAACCGGAGAAAAAAGCCCAGGTCGAAATAACCAGGAGACTGGGAAAAGAGTTATGGAAGAAGGACAGACAAGTAATCCGGACGCTGTTAAACAAATGTTGGTAGAAAACCTAGCAAACCTCAAGGCTGAAGAGATAAAAGCCATATTCGAAGTTGTCTTGAAAGCGAGAGATCAAGATAATGATATTTCTGAAGCACAAACACCGCTTCAAAATGCTAAAAAAGAGAAACAGGAGGCAGAATCTAGCATTAAAGTGGTAGTCACTCATCCAGGTGGTGATAACGCCAGAGCAGAGTTAGATGCCATGCTTAAACCCAGACAATATGAATTCAGGCTGGTATCTCCTTTCACTGAAGACATCGATGTGTTTCCATGTCCTTCAGGATTTAAAATTCCAAAGATTCAGGCATATGATGGGACTAAGGACCCGTACGATCATATGCATCAGTACATTCAGCATATGAAGAGATGAAATGCAGAGCATTTGCAACTCTTCTAACAGGAAAGGCAAGAGACTGGTTCAACAAGTTGAACCCCAGATCTATACCGGATTTCCCTACTATGACCAGAAAGTTCATGCATGCATTCATCGCAGCAAGGCCTTTCCAGAGAAACCGGACTTATTTGGTCGATTGTAGGCAAAACTCGATGAAACAAAGGTTACGATTTATCAAGAGGTTCAATGGAGAATCATCCCAGATAGCAGATCTGGATGATAAGTTCTTGGTAGCATCCTTCATATCAGGACTTAGAGAAGGACGGTTGCATACAAAGCTGAGCAGCAAAGATCCGGGCACCTTGGAGGAATGTCTGGAAATAGCATATAGACATTGTCAAGGAGAAGAGGCTAACAGAGCTAAGAGGGAGGAATCCCATAGGGATGCTAAAAAAGGAAAGACTGAGGATAGGAATGACAAGAATATAAAATCTGTGTGGGATAGGGTAACTGCTCCTATCTCTGAAAGGTTAGGGAAGAAAGGTGCTTTGCAGGACAGAGACCTTATTCCTCTGAACAGACCTCGTGACCAAGTACTGGCGATTATAGAGAAAAAAGGAATTGCCAAGACCCCTCCCCCGTTGAGGGGTCCAAGGGAGAAGAGAGACCACACCAGGTGGTGCAAGTACCATAAAGATATTGGACATGACTCAACAAAGCAGGATCTCGATCGGAGATATCGAGATATCGATCAAAGAATGGAAGGAAGGAAAGATCGATGAGTGCATCGATCGAGCGCAGGGAGATAATCCCAGTGGAAGGAGAGAATTCAAAAAACAGAATAACAGTCATGACAGGTACAACCAGAGGAGACCCAGAGATCCGTCACCATATGCAGATGGGCATAGAGAAAATGCCCCAATTAACACTGTAAACACAATTGTGGGTGGACCAGGAGAAGGTAGCAAGGCTGCTCAGGAAGATAAAAGGGGTAGCGCAGGAAAGGACGGGGAAGCGAAAAAGCAGAAAGTTATGGGAACCGTGCAGTACGGTCCTAGGGATGCCCTACCAGCCGTCGTGAGCAACGAAGGACTAGTAATAGAAGCGGTTATTCAGAAAAATTTGGTCAGAAGGATCTACGTAGATACCGGCAGCGCGGTAAACGTACTGTATTATAGTGCGTTCCAAGCAATGAAGCTAGCAGATTCGGAGTTGACTCCTGTATCAACTCCTCTTTTCGGATTTACCGGGCCACCCATACACCCTGTGGGTATGTTAAAATTACTGACAACTTTTGGCAAAGGACAACAGAGCAGGACTCTAATGGTAAATTATGCGGTGGTAAAAGCTCCATCTGCATAT
The DNA here is from genome assembly GCA_026214975.1 of Gentiana macrophylla. Lineage (NCBI taxonomy): Eukaryota > Viridiplantae > Streptophyta > Magnoliopsida > Gentianales > Gentianaceae > Gentiana > Gentiana macrophylla. The sequence goes on along the minus strand of CM047807.1, from coordinate 132,749,660 downwards.
AATGTGATTCTTGGAAGACCAGCACTGATTGATCTAAGAACAGTGGTATCGCCAGCACATAACAGTATGAAATCCCCAACTTTTGAAGGAGAAGCTACTGTTAAATGGGATGTAGATGCTGCTAAGAACTGCTACACAGCCACGATCAGTGGAAAAATGAAAGTGCAGCAAGTAACGATGGAAGACCTGGTTCCGGATGAAGAAAAAAGTTGGCAATCCAACGATACTGTGGAATCAATAATGCTAAATGAACTGGACCTTGAATCCACAAATCGAAGATAGGATCTTGGATACCGGTGAACGAAGCGAGATCTTGTCGGTACTTTGAAAGATTATCAAGATGTGTTTGCATGGAAAGCAAGTGATATGCCTGGATTGTCAACAGAGTTGGCGGTCCATAAGCTCAACATCGACCCAACCAGGAAACCAGTGAAACAAAAGAAGAGATCTTTTGCCCCGAGAAAGGATACAGTACATCCAAAGAAGAAGTGGCAAAATCAGTTGCAAGCCAACATGATTAAAGAAGTTATCTACCCAGAATGGCTAGCAAACCCAGTGTTAGTCAAGAAACCAGATGGCAGTTGGAGAATGTGTGTAGACTTCACAGATCTGAACAAAGCCTGTCCTAAAGATAGTTATACTTCCCCAAGAATTGACAGGCTAGTAGATTCTACAGCTTGGTTATGAAATCTTTGCTTTTTAGATGCTTATAAGGGATATCATCAGATTATGATGGACCCTGTAGATCTTTGTAAAACCGCTTTTATTATCGAATTTGGTTCCTACTACTATGTGTCTATGCTTTTCGGATTAAAGAATGCAGGGGCTACCTACCAAAGGGCAGTCAATACCATTTTCAAACAACAGATTGGAAAATCTATGGAAGTATATGTGGATGATCTATTGATCAAGAGCAGGACTCTTGACCAATATTTGAAAGATGTGGCAGAGGTTTGTCAAGTTTTAAGACAAACAGGAATGAAGTTGAATCCAAAAAAGTGCACTTTTGGAGTAAAATCAGGCAATTTTCCTGGTTATATGATATCTAAAGAAGGTATCAGGGCCAATCCCGATAAATTGGAAGCTTTAAAAGCCATGCCTGAACCGATGAATATTAAAGAAGTTCAGCGTTTAACAGGAAGGTTAGCAGCACTAAACCGATTCTTGTCAAAATCTGCGCAGAAATCATTGCCATTCTTCAAAATTCTTAGGAAGGCCAGTTCTTTTGAGTGGAATGAAGAATGTAAACAGGCTTTTCAGGAATTGAAAGATCATATCAGTCACTTACCAACCCTAACTCCTCCACAGGAAGGTGAGATACTGTTCCTTTACTTGTCTTTTTGCAATGAAGCAGTAAGTGCTGTGTTGGTAAAGCAACATGGCATGATACAAAGGCCAGTATATTTTGTAAGCAAAGCCTTACAAGGGCCTGAGATTAGATATTCTGAGGTGGAGAAATTGGTCTTAGCTCTAGTACATGCCACCAGGAAATTAAGACCATACTTCCAAAGTCATCCAGTGATTGTGTTAACAAACCAACCTTTGAAGCAAATCTTGGAAAAACCAGACAAGTCTGGAAGACTGCCAAGTGGGTAGTTGAATTGGCAGGATTTGATATCGAATACAAGCCAAGAACAGCAATTAAAGCCCAAGCATTAGCCGATTTCTTGGCAGAAGAAAAAGCCTTAACTATAGAGCAAAAAGCTGAGCAGAACAAGGCTGAGAAGAACGAAGCTGAACAGTGGCATCTTTATGTTGATGGAGCTTCCAACAAAGAAGGAGCAGGAGCAGGACTCCTACTCATTAACCCAAAAGGTGAAGAATTCCCATACGCACTTCATTTTGACTTTCAAGCCACTAACAATGAGGCAGAATATGAAGCTCTGATAACTTGATTAAATCTAGCACAGAAGTTAGGAGTGCAAAACCTGAAAGTCTATACGGACTCACAGCTTGTGACAAATCATATCAAGGGAGAATATGAAGCAAATGAAGGTCCCATGAAAAAATACCTTGCAGTGGCACATAGGAGGTTGCAAAACTTCTTAATGGTGGAAGTAGAATAGATAACTCGGGCTCAGAACACCAGAGCAGATGCTCTATCGAAACTAGGATCAAATTTCTTGTTGAGCAGGTAAAGCAGAAGAGTTGTGATGAGATTGAAGTACAACCAATCACACAGGCAGAAACTTGGATGGATCCGATTGTAATATATCTAAGAGAAGGAAGGCTTCCTGAAAACAAATTACAGGCCAGAAAATTGATAAGGCTCTCAGCCAGGTATGCTCTATTCAACGATGTTCTGTATAGAAAATCTTATGCAGCCCCTTGGTTGAAATGCGTTACTCCGGATGAGGGAGATTATGTGTTAAGGGAAATCCATCTCGGAATTTGTGGGAATCACTTGGGAGCAAGAGCTCTGGCCAGGAAATGTAGGCTTTATGGTTATTACTGGCCAGAAATGCAAGAAGACGCGGAGAATCTGGTTAGAACTTGCCGGACGTGCCAAGTTCATAGTAATTTATCACATAATCCTGTACAGGAGATGATACCAATCGTATCCCCATGGCCTTTTGATCAATGGGGAGTAGACTTAGTGGGTCCATTACCCCGAGCACCAGGAAATTTCAAGTTTTTAGTAGTGGCAGTGGATTATTTCACAAAGTGGGTGGAAGCTGAATCACTAACCACCATCATAGCCAATCAGATATAGAAGTTTCTATGGAGAAATATTCTATGCAGGTATGGGATCCCTAAAGTTCTCATTTCTGATAATGGCACACAATTTGAAGATCAAGGAGTGCAGACTTGGTGCACCAACCTAGGAATCTCCCAACACTTTACATCAGTGGCCTATCCCCAAGCCAATGGGCAAGTCGAGCAGACAAATAGGCAGATAAAGCAGGGACTGAAGAAAAGATTGGAACAGGAGGGGTCTCATTGGGTAGACCATCTCCCAAATATCTTATGGGCATCTGAGAACTACACCAAATCTTTGCTACACAGAAACTCCATACTCCTTAGCATATGGATGTGAGGCAGTAATACCGGCAGAAATTGGGCACAAGTCTCCCAGAACAGAATTATACTGTCCAGAAACACAGGAGGTAGACATGTTGCATGTCAAGGACGAGCTGGAGCATAAACGCGACCTTGCATTGATACAGATGGCCAAATACAAGCAGAGGATTGCCCAATACTACAACTCCAAAGTTAGAGGTACGTATTTTAAAGAAGGGGATTTAGTACTGAGACGGAATGATGCCAGTAAGCAAGGCCCCACTGGAAAGCTAGATCCAAATTGGGAAGGTCCTTATAAAATTATCAAAGTGCATGGAAAAGGATCTTATCAACTAGCTAATGCCTCTGGGAAAACAGTTACTAGAAGTTGGAACGCTGTTCACTTAAGAAATTTTTTTCCTTAAACAATCTCATTTCCTTGAGTAATGTTACGTTAAATTATTATTCCCTTTTCAAGTTTGTAATTATATGAGTGGATGTTTCTAATTTGTGTTGTAGATGCCTGATTATCAGTACTTGCAGCTGTTGGACAAAAGTCCTACATTAAAAATAAGAATGCCAAAATTGCAGTGCAATGGTATTCCGGGCAAAGGACCCAGTTGAAAAACATAAGTGTTAAACTTGAAGCGCAAGAAGATTCTGTGCAGAGCACATGATTGAATATATGAGTGCTAAACTTGCAGGGCAAGGGCATTCTGGGTAGAAATCCCACATAAAAAAAAATAAGAATGCTAAAATTGCAGTGCAATGGTATTCTGGGCAAAGGACCCAGTTGAATAACATAGGAGTTAAACTTGCAGTGCAAGAAAATTTTGTGCAGAGCACTTAAATAAAGAATACATAAAGAGCCAAAACTTGCAGGGCAAGAGCATTCTGGGCAGAGAGGATCCAAATAAGAAACACATGAGTGTTAAAGATGGACGCAAGAAAATCCGGCGCAGAGCACCATACTTAAGCATGCAAATGCTGAACTTGCAGAGCAAGAATAAACTGAGCAGAAAACATAATGGTCCATACATTCAATAAATTCTATGCAGAAGATAACAATTAAGAAGCTAAGGATTAAAAAAATCCTAACTTCATTGCAGCGCAACAAGAGATAAAGCGGAACTGAAACCAGAGAATATCAATGTCAAATTCTAAGGTATATATGAAAGTACCCAACGATTTCAATCATCAAAGTATTACACCAAAAGCTGCACAGGGCAGAAAAATTCAAAAGTTCAAGAAAACATTTAAATTAAGGGGCAGGGGGAGCTGAAGATTGAGCAGACTTCTCCGATGGCTGAGCAGATTTCTTTTTAGCATACTTGCTAATTATATCTTCTCCACTCTTATATTCGTCATAGCGTTTCATGAAGATTTCGCCCGCCTTCTTATCGTACAACCTGTGATTAGGCAGAGTGTTAATCACCAAATCAGTAGGTTTGGCCTCATCAACGCCAAGTGTGTACCCTCTGTGCAGCGCCTGATCGGGGTCAATAAGGTTATAATATACTTGACCACCATAAACCAATACTAGCAAGAGGACAAGGCCCATCGTAGTATAGCTATAGTGAATCAAGGTCGATCCCACAAGGAACCAATTGTGGATCATTTTATATACAAACAATTAATTAAACATGTCAAGGACATAGAGGCGGTCTACGACCAACATAAGACAAGAAAGGTAAAGACACGACTCGACACAACGTAATTAACCTCCCAATTATAGTCTTTATCGTTTGGACCTAGATAATTTATATAATAAACTGAACTTATTAACTGTCAATCCGTTTGTATCTATCTTAGATTGGCTACGAGAGTCATCCTCTTTAACTTGACGTAGCACCGGTAGGTCACTAGGTCACTGTGATATTGTTACGTGACTTCGCCTTTTGGTGCCTCCATCTCATATAACTCACACGCTTACGACTCTAAGGATGCCGATATTGACCGTACACCTCGTCTAGGCAACATTCCTATGGTTAGGCGTACTTCCTAAATGATCACTCAAACTCTCGTCCAACTAGCAATTACCAAGTTATAGTCTCATGCTAATCTACGATGTATGTATAATCAGGTGCTAGCAATCCCCAAATATAAACCTACCTAGATAACGCTGAACGCCCGTGAAGAGCAATTCATAAGCCTACCTAAGAGTTTTATATTGGTATTTCCTTTTTACACATTTTAATTAAACTAAGCGAGTAACGTAGCCATAGCCATACCTACTGAGATAATAAATTCTATTAAGTTAACCTAACCATAAAGACATGGCTATCTAACGGATGAACATGGGGCTCGGTCGACCGAATAGCTGGGCTCGGTCGACCGAATGGTCTTTTTCCCCCAGATTACATCCCTGAACGTATCTCTCAGCGTTTCATCATACACAACGGATTAAACAGTAATTCGCACAGTATTCATATAAACTAGCATAGATATGCATTAATTAAATCAAGTAGATTCATGAATAAATACTAAGTGTATGGCGTAGGTTATGGGATCCTCATAGACAAGGTATCGCCACCTTCCCAATGTCATAGCCTAGATCTACATCATCTAGCTATGATTAATTAACTCAAACGATAAAGCATAATTGGGGAATTAATTACTTCAAATAAAAGAAACAGAAAATAAGAGCTTACATATTACAGCCCTTAAATTGCTGGAAACCCTCAAATTATTCTACATTGTATCAAAGTTGTATTACGAATTGTAAGATTGAAGAAAGAATGAAGGGATGATGGGATGAAGGGATGATTTACAATTTCTCGTAGCTGCTGCTTATATAGAGGCTGTAACCGACCTAGGGAGGATCTAGAAGATATACACGCAAAAAATCCCATAAGTGACCGAACCGACATACTCGGTCGACCGAATGATAGGGCTCGGTCGACCGAGCCTTCTTCTGCACGTGTTAAACGTTTCTCTCGTCTATCTTGTTCCCCACTGCATGCTTTCGTGTTGATCTGATTAATCTTTCATTTAATGCTCCGATTTTCTTCCTATGTTATCTTGAGACCATTGATTGAATGACATTAATCCTCTCGATTTGTTGTGATCTGCAAAATAAACATTTATAGCACAATAAATCGGCCTTTTAATAATAATAAAAACAGATAAATACCCAATATCATATTAATAATCACTTAACATTAAATAATAAATATAAACGAGTGATTTAATATGAAATATACATTATTAATATCGATTTAAGGTCAACGTTGATGACTTTTACGGGTATAATTTGACCGTCATCAACTACCCCCACTTAGACTTTGATCGTCCCAACAAAGCATCAATAAGTCATTCCCAAGACAACATTTTCTATGGTCAAATCATACTTACACAAGAAACTCAAGTCAACTCATACTAGTCATGCTCATAAGATATCCATTATTCACTACTTACTATGAATCAAAGTGATGTGTGCATGTGCATTTAATTTTATATATTCGTGGCAAGATTAGAGTTTATGCTGACTTCGCAATCTCAACCTACCAACCTCAAAGATTCATACTTCTTATGCCTCGCTATGGTTTAGAGCACTAGAGCAATAAGCAAGAGCGTATCTATAGGGATTTTGGACTTGGAGACCGAGTACTACTCAAAGCCTCTTAAAAAGTTGAATTTCTTCAATTCTTTCCATATCTTCATATTTTTCAAATATTATCAATCTCAAGGAAGAAAAATTTTTAGAGTATCCCCCTATCTTAGATCATGTATAGCATCGAATATTACCACATGCGCGGGGCTACTTTGGTGATGTTACTACAAGCCCAGTGTCTAACATTTTGCTAAAACACAGGTACGTCTCAAGCTTATTACTCTGCTTTAATGGCTAAAAGATAAGAATGCATCAGCAGATAGATATTGATACTAAGTTCACATAACCAATCATCTATGCAATGTACACATAATTTCTTCAGTTATTATGATTTGCGCGGTATACTCGACTCACAGGTTGAGTAATTGAATAATAAATAACTACTTGCAACAACCGGCATGAATATCCTTAAATTAACTTTACATAAGTATAAAATGATCACGTATTCATGAAACTTGGTTTATTTCCTATCAATTCTTAGCTAGGAACTCACAATTCTAAGGGTACGAGATAAATAATATGGTATGTATTCAATTTTTCAATTTTTCAATTTTTCTACCGTTTCATTCAAATTTCAATCATAACATAACATAGCTAAGTCTCCTACCCCCCACTTAAACATGGCATTGTCCTCAATGACAAAAATAAATGAGAATTTAAGAAAAAGACTTAGCTCTGGAAACGGCTCTCAAGTAAAGGAATAATATCGGAGTAAATGTCAGCATGTTGTGGAGAAGCAAGTGAAAACCTATATAAGCAGACAAACTCCACGAAACCGTTAATAACACCATGTCTATGGAAGTTATAAAATAATGTGGCAGTAATGAGGTATAAACACCTAAAAACAGTTTAAGCCACTTTATTTTATACAACCAATGACAAGGGAAACCAAAAAGAAAAATACTAAATAGGAAGAAAAATAAACAAGCAACTAAAGATGGTGGTCTTCATCTACAACCTCCACCGCCTAAATATTCTTAAAACCGGGTGGAGAAGACAATGATCAAAAAGCATTACCCGACGTGGGAAAACACGAGGGTGACTCGATCGAAAAGGTATTCAATCCAGGAAAAGAGAAACCTGGTAAGGTATAACAGATTGAATGCGACCTATTGGCTAAAGATAAAATCAAATACTTAACACAGAGACTTCTCGCTTGCATTGGATATCAACAACTTAGGGAGATGTAGCTACTCCTCGAAATTACTAATAACCCAATGTATCACGTAAAAATCATAACCGTCATCAACAAGGTCGGATCGGTGTGATATTTTAGAACTGAACTCATCATCTTGAAATGCCGGAATAGACGGAAAAGTGTGAAATTTAAAACTTCCGGTAGAAAGATAGGTTGTATTTTGATCGAACCAAAAACTCTTAAAATCTAGCTAGGGTCAGAGCTACACTTACCCCAACTAGTATCATGAAAATCCAAATGATAAAAGATAATCATTAAAGCTTAGAAATATTTCACACTCCGCAACACAAAGGTATTTTGTAAACAAAATGGAGGTTGAGAGTATGATGGGTTTAGAAAAAGATACACATAAGGATGGGAAGAAAAGATATAGGACGGGTAAGAAATTGTGTTTATGGGTGGGTTGAAAATGGTTACGTCATTGAGATTGGGTGGGAGAGTGAAACGGATGGAAAGAAAGAGAGGCGATGAAAGAATGGTTAGAAATGTGAACTGTTGGGGCAGATTGGTGAGAGGATCGAAAAGTTTGAAGGTGAAAAAGTGTAAAGGGAAAGATAAGGATAATTGCAGAATGAATTGCACACTACTTTGGATTTTCACTCGGATCGCCATTCTAAAAAGTTTTGGTAGTTGGCCAAAATTGTTCTTGTTCGCACCAATCATTTTCTGTTACATTTTCAGTAATTCTCAAGCTCTCTTAATGCTTCCATCTTAAGGTGGATTGCTAAATTTCTTTTTCTTTAGCAATTTCTCGACTCTCCTACAGAACTCTATTTCATGTGGCCTATATTGAGTAAAAAAGTTTTGCGCATCCTTAGCCCAATGGCCATCGGAACACGGCAAAATAAAAAACCTCAACATATTTCACGTTACTCTTATTTGACTCAAAGAAAACAAAACCTATAATCCTAAAAAGAAATCCTAAGGGTTTAAAGAAGTAGTTCTGAGTTTAAAGTCCTCAGCTCGACTTTCCAAAAATTATCCTTGTCAATTATCATTCTTGGATCGCCAGATATTGACCCCTCGAGCACTATATGAGGTGGGCTCGTTGCTTTTGCGGACTAATACCCTTCCCTTGGTTGTAAGACCTAGGAAACGACATCTATCCATACTATTTATCCAAAGCTCTTACCTCGGCTCTCGTTTTAGGAATTAGTGAATTCTAAGAAACTCGGTTAAAATTACGGTTACCAATTACGGTTTTGGCCTTGACAATAAGAAACAATGAATCAAAGTACTCCGAATAAGGTTGGTTATGTAGGCAAGCCTACACAGTCTTATTCGTTGGAACATATGTGACAGTTCAGGCCAATCCGTCAAGATTAAGCCCCGTTTAGCCCGAAGGCTTATCGGCTATGCTAAGTCTTGTGGAACTGCTGTAACGTACATCACACGTGGAGGGGAGTCGATTGAGCCGAGGCTCGGTTAAACTCACCCAGCCATGGTTAGACCATTTCCGAACCAATGTACTAAGAGTCTCCGATTTCTAAATTGTCACCCAAAGCGTAATCTCGTTTCTGTTTAAGGTGGGTTCACCGAGAAGCCATCACCATAAAACTCAACGAAAGCAGAAGATGGCGTTCTCTCAAAACTCAACGCCTTCTTTAGATTGTGAATGCTTAAACTACACAATTTGTTGCTCCTCAGCGATAGAAGCAATCTCATGCATAGGACAAAGAGATTTTAACAGAACTACGAGGAACTCTTTATTCACTGCTTCCTTTCAACGACTACATGCTTTCCTACACCCCTCTAGATGAGACAGATATGGGCAAAACCTTCGACACAAATAGAATTAATCTTACAAACTAACTCCGGGCTAAGATTCATACTAAGGTTCATGTATAGGCTAACTTATGCTCAAAAAACCAAAAGGTAGTAAAACATAAGCAAAAAAAAAAGATAGTACCTTGCCTTCAACATTGTACCACGAAGAATTTAAGCCTTAAAATATATATATTTTTCGGAGCCATCTTTGTGCTTTAAAGGTTTTGCTTCCATCGCTTTTCCCATCGTAGAGTAGTAATTCCGCATGTTGTTTGGGTTATTTTCTCACGCCCTTGAAAATTATTGACTCAGATTATTGCTTCCTGGTTTCGCAAACGTAAGAAAAACAAAACAGACCGTGGATCGATTTTAACATGGTTTCCCATGCTTGCTATCGACTCTACGGATTAAACATACGAGGATAAACAGACACGCGAAATTCCAGACTCGAAAAACACAAATCAGAAACCGTGTAAACAGAATTGAACAAGAACAAAACAAAAATAAATTCTCGGTCGACCGAATAAATTTTTTTTCTATATATTTATTTTTTTTTATTTTCATTTTAAGAATCTGGAATTTTCGATTGAAGCGAACAACCGTAGGACTCAAAACGTAAAAACGACTTAAAATAGAAAACTTGACATGAATAAGAAAATTATTTATATATAAAATTGACCGTTGGTTCCCCAACAACGGCGCCAAAAACTTGATCGGGTCAATCAGTTATAATATACTTGACCACCATAAACCAATACTAGCAAGAGGACTAGGCCCATCGTAGTATAGCTATAGTGAATCAAGGTCGATCCCACAAGGAACCAATTGTGGATCATTTTATATACAAACAATTAATTAAACATGTCAAGGACATAGAGGCGGTCTACGACCAACATAAGACAAGAAAGGTAAAGACACGACTCGACACAACGTAATTAACCTCCCAATTATAGTCTTTATCGTTTGGACCTAGATAATTTATATAATAAATCCCGAACTTATTAATCATCAATCCGCTTGTATCTATCTTAGATTGGCTACGGGAGTCATCCTCTTTAACTTGACGTAGCACCAGTAGGTCACTAGGTCACTGTGATATTGTTACGTGACTACGCCTTTTGGTGCCTCCATCTCATATAACTCACACGCTTACGACTCTAAGGATGCCGATATTGACCGTACACCTCGTCTAGGCAACATTCCTAGGGTTAGGCGTACTTCCTAAACGATCACTCAAACTCTCGTCCAACTAGCAATTACCAAGTTATAGTCTCATGCTAATCTACGATGTATGTATAATCAGGTGCTAGCAATCCCCAAATATAAACCTACCTAGATAACGCTGAACGTCCGTGAAGAGCAATTCATAAGCCTACCTAAGAGTTTTATATTGGTATTTCCTTTTTACACATTTTAATTAAACTAAGCGAGTAACGTAGCCATAGCCATACCTACTGAGATAATAAATTCTATTAAGTTAACCTAACCATAAAGACATGGCTATCTAACGGATGAACAAGGGGCTCGGTCGACCGAATAGCTGGGCTCGGTCGACCGAATGGTCTTTTTCCCCCAGATTACATCCCTGAACGTATCTCTCAGCGTTTCATCATACACAACGGATTAAACAGTAATTCGCACAGTATTCACATAAACTAGCATAGATACGCATTAATTAAATCAAGTAGATTCATGAATAAATACAAAGTGTATGACATAGGTTATGGGATCCTCATAGACAAGGTATCGCCACCTTCCCAATGTCATAGCCTAGATCTACATCATCTAGCTATGATTAATTAACTCAAACGATAAAGCATAATTGAGGAATTAATTACTTCAAATAAAAGAAACAGAAAATAAGAGCTTACATATTGCAGCCCTTAACTCTCAAATTATTCTACATTGTATCAAAGTTGTATTACGAATTGTAAGATTGAAGAAAGAATGAAGGGATGATGGGATGAAGGGATGATTTACAATTTCTCGTAGCTGCTGCTTATATAGAGGCTGTAACCGACCTAGGGAGGATCTAGAAGATATACACGCAAAAAATCCCATAAGTGACCGAACCGACATACTCGTCGATCGAATGATAGGCTCGGTCGACCGAGCCTTCTTCTCTGCACGCGTGTTAAACGTTTCTCGCCTATCTTGTTCCCCACTTGCATGCTTTCGTGTTGATCTCGATTAATCTTTCATTTAATGCTCCGATTTTGTTCCTCTGTTATCTTGAGACCATTGATTGAATGACATTAATCCTCTCGATTTGTTGTGATCTGCAAAATAAACATTTATAGCACAATAAATCGGCCTTTTAATAATAATAAAAACAGATAAATACCCAATATCATATTAATAATCACTTAACATTAAATAATAAATATAAACGAGTGATTTAATATGAAATATACATTATTAATATCGATTTATGGTCAACGTTGATGACTTTTACGGGTATAATTTGACCGTCATCAGCGCCGGAGCTAGAATGATATGAATTTCCTCATAAGTCTGAGGAGAAGACTTGTACCCTGCAACAACCTTCTGCATAACATTCTGCGCAGGAGCCTCCTCCATCTGCCTCACAGATTCATCAAAATCAGCTTTCATTTTCTTGGCCATAGCCAGGTGCTGCTGGTTCTCTTCCTTTATCTGCCTCAACTGATCATCACTGAGTTTTAATTGCTCCTCCTGGGTGAATAGTAAACCTTCAGCTTTGGCAAGGTTGGATTTCAATTTCTCAATCTCCAGACAAGCAGCAAGGTTAGATTCTTCCAAACTGGCCACCTTAGCATTGGCCTCTTCCAAATGAACCACTTTTTGTTGCAAGGCAGTGATGTCCCCAGCCATACTGGCAGTCTTCTTATGCAACGCTTTGCCCAGGCGGTAGCACTGCAAAAAAGAAGAGTGTAAAAAAAAAAACACTTACAGATTCAGCAAAGTCATCAGCAGACATATCTTCAAAGTTGAAGGAAGAACCACTTGCAGAGCTACCAGAGGAAGTAGATCTGTGCCTTTTCTTCGTCCTCTCGAGAAATATCCTGAGAGGCACTGCTGCGTTCAAGCCGATGAAGCAGGCACCAGGAAGATTTTCTTCAATAGTCGATCCACAAATACAATCGTGCTTAGAACGTTCGATCGGAAGGATTAGCGGTGGAGATGGTCTCGAGCGGCGATGCGAGCCGTGCCTACATGCATACTCTGCCGCCGCGAAACGTCAACACCTTCTGGAATAATGGACAAGGTCCGATCAGAATCTTCTGCCATCTGCTCTGTTTCCTCCTCCTCATCGATATCAATGCTAATCAGATCATCTACATTGGCCACTATGAACAGAAAGAGATCATCAAGTTATAACCAAAAATTAGAATAAAATGTAAATACAAACATACGTTTTCTATACTGTTTCTTGGAGAACTCCACATAGCCAACAGGCCCGGCAGTCTGAAGCTGAGCAGCATCTATCATGGCAGAACTTATGAAGTCTAGATTAAGGGAAATCTTGTTACTAACAAGGTATCGGGACAGCGTGGCGTCAATAAAATCTTCCAACTTATCCTTCATGGATGAGGTATTCCATCGTCCCAAAGTGGCATCTGAATTATGCTTCACAAAGAAAAAATGTTCCTACCACTTTTTCTTAGTCTTATCTTTGCCAGTTATAGGGATAATTGGAGCACTGGCCCTACGGAAGAAGTGATACCATCCCCCACTACCCTGTGTCAATTTGCAATGGTAGAAATTCCTAAACAACTTTACAGAAAAAGGGGTAGTGTTCAGACGACACCAAATCATGAAGCCCACCAAGAATTTAACACTATTTGGGTGTATCTGACCAACTCATAATTTGTAATACTTCATTACCTCAACATATCCAGGAGATAGAGGAAACCTTAACCCACTTTGAAGCTGATCAGCATATACTGTGCAGAAACCGGCCGGGGGATTGTAGGCATACTCAGTCGGTTTAGGAAGAACAACTTCGAAAGGCTCAGTACGGATTTTATAAGTTTTTAATAAACCAGCCATCTCGGTCTTGGTCATTTTGCTAGCAACACCGTGGCAAGCCATTATTGCTTTAGTTTTGTCAAATCTATTGATCTCTCTCTTTAAGGTGTTTAAGAAGGCAGTGTGATCCTCTGGATACTGATGAACGATTGAAGTGGGAGTGAAAATCCCAGGAGGCAAAAGGTGAGACGGAAAAAGACACAGTGGATTATCCCCAAAAGTGGAGGTGTTTCTTAAATCAATCGAAGAGGATGGATGATCGGGATTCACTACAGGTTCAAGACAAAACACAGGGTTGGAAGAATTCACTTCCTCACTATCTATGGCCCTAAATATTTCTTCTGGGGATTCAAACAATTTCTCTACAGATCCACTAGAAGCAGTATCCGCTCTCAAACTCATGAAAGAATAAACAATTTAAAAGAAATGCAGAATAACATAAAGATAGAGACTTACTTGTGGTTGCAAAAAGGCGTCTCCAAAGGTTTAAAATAGAGGAGTAATGTGGAAAGAGAAATAGTTATGTGACAAGAAGTGAAGCGACGTAAGAGTTAGTCTACGGTTATAATGATATCGAGCGGAAGCAACCTGGCCTAGTTTCGCACAATATTAATGACAGAAGTTGCATCGTTTCAGGCTAGGGCAGCTGTAAAGCAGCCCACCCTAGTCTGGGTGGACTTATGATGATATATGGGCCCATTGGGCCGGGCTGTCTATAATTGGGCCAGGCCCAAGGTTGGATAATCGAGGGATTGGGTTGGCACGGCGCCAGCCAGTGAGTCTTGACTGGATCAATAAGTCGGGACGAGAATAGTCGAGGAGCGGACTCCCACCGTGTCCCGACCGAGAATGTTCCGGCGTAATAACAAAGTTGAACGTGGTGAAGACCGAGTCAATAACACCTCAATCGAGAGTACGCAGGTAGACCCACGCCCGAGAACGATCGGCAATAACTTTCAGGCACGTCCAGGAAGAGACAAGCGATCTACAACTATATAAGGAACACCCTGAACTACGAGGGGAATTGATTCCGCTTTATTGTTTAAATTGGATATGTGGCGACTCTCTCGAGAGTTCGGTCAAATTGTACTCAAATATTTTGTTTTGTATTGCTTTTCCTAATTAGAATTGCCCAATTACCCGATTGTCATATTCATACAACATGATGTTGTATGAATATGACAATCGGGTAATTGGGCAATTCTAATTAGGAAAAGCAATACAAAAACGAAAATATTTGAGTACAATTTGGACTGAACTCTCTCGAGAGCTGCCTACGTATCCAATTTAAGCAATAAACTGGAATCAAGTCCCCCTCGTAGTTCAGGGTGTTCCTTATATAGTTGTAGATCGTGTGTCTCTTCCTCGGGCGTGCTCTGGAAGTTATTGCCGATCGCCTTCCGGGAGTGGGTCACTACCCACACGACTCGATCGACTTATTGATCCGGTCAAAGACTGCTACTCCTGCCGTGCCAACCCAATCCCTCAATTATCCAACCTTGGGCCTGGCCCAATTATGGACATCCCGGCCCAATGGGCCCATATATCATCATGGGTCAACTTTTATTGAAAGTGGTTTTGCCTTTATTTTATTAAGATGATAAAATGTTTTGAGAAAAATATAGTATGACCATAGAATCTAATATATTATTAGTGTGCAATCTTTTATTGTCGTCATGAATAATTGTCATTTGACTCTCTTACCGCTATTGTTTGATCGATGAAAATGCTACAAATGTATTAGTATGATTTTATTTATAGATGTAATTTCATTGAATATATCAATTTTTGTTTCTTCATGAAGAAGAAATGAAAGCCATAAACTTGATTAATGGTGATTGATGTTGTATAAATATTACAAACGGGTAATCAGGTAATTCTAATTAGGAAAATTGTATAAGAACAATGGTATTTGGGTATAATTTTGGACTGAACTCTTGAGAGAGCTGCCTACGTATACAATTTAAGTAATAAACTAGAATCAAGTCCCTCTCGTAGTTCAGGGTTGTTGGTCCCTTGAAAAGGCTTTGGTTAAGTTTAGGGGGGGGGGGGTGAATAAACTTAACACATAAAACTTTTTGGAGTTAACAAATTCTGCAACTTCAGAGTCTCTTTGAGACTTCATGAGCCTCTTTGATAAACAATGAGTCTCTTGATAGTTGAGTTTGCTGAATTTATGCAGCGGAAATATGTCAAGATTAAGCCTTAAAACTTGTTGTTAAATATGATACTAAGTATTAGATACTCAGTAGTGTATGTGTGTGATTTCAGTTGCTAGACTCAGTAAGTTGATGTGTGTAATAAACTAAATGCAGAATATAAATGCAGTAAGTAGGTAGGCAGTTTTATAGTGGTTCCAGGTGGTGTAATCCTGTCAGTCCACTCTTCTCCTGTGATGTTGGAGGAAATTCACTAGAGATCTTTGATGTAGCTTTTACAAAGATTCCTAAGGTTGCTTGTCCTTCACCAATAACTATGGCTTCACAAACTAAAAACTGGGAACAGGTAGGATTGCTGCTCCTGAGTCTTCCACTGGTCCTTGAAGGGTAGGATTGCCTCTTCACCAGCTCCACCACAAACAACAGTCTTTCACACCCAACAGATGCTTCACTGTCTTCAGCAGGTTCTTTATAAAATAAAGATTGAATCAAATAAATGATTCAGTTGCAGCAGCTTGATTAGGATGATATAATCAGCAGCTTGCAGTCTTCAAGTGTGTATGCTTGATGTATCTTGAATACATAATGCACTTGAAGAAATTCTCTAGATCAGCAGCTTTATGCTCAGTAAGTTCAGCAGGGTATTTTTCAGCTCAGAGTTATCCCTTAAGGTTTTTCCAAAATTCATCATCTTATTTCTGAGTTGAAAGTCTTCTATTTATAGGCAAGAATGCATGTGACTTGTATTTGAAATTCAAATGTAACCGTTCCTTGTTTTTGTCCCATCTGATTTGCATTCTCATCACTATTCATAGGACTCGACATCATCATAATTCCTTTTGACAAAGCAAGGCGAATCATCCACCTTTGACTTGTGTCCATTGGATAAAGTCCTGAATCATCCTAACGTTCTTTTAATCCTAACCACTGATTTGTTTGATCAAATTAGAGGTAGTTGGGTGTCCTTATCCATGTAATCTTGAATTAATCGAGGTATATATCAAGCGAGTTCATCGATCTGTGAAGTACTATCGATCTATTTGAAACGACAATTTCTTTGTGTATAAAATATAGTGCAGCTGATTTCTTTTATCTAACTTTTGTTTGTGAAGTTAGATTACACCTTTTTAAATATAACCAAGTTCCAAACTTCATCCAACTTATGGAACTTAGACCTTCTATTACAAGGTATATATGTAATCGCTTTAGGTCATCACGCAGACTTGCCTAAATTCTCGATTCCATATCCTTGACTTTAATTACTAAGTTTGATCCCTTAGCCTTCAGAATCGAGTTTGAGCCCTCACCTTCTTCTTTCTTCGGGTCTTGAAGAGTTCCCCGACTAGTCTATCGACTAGACTAGTCTAGTCTGCGATAGAAAAGTCACCGACCATTACAAAGGCTTGTTTGATCAAACCTATTTATGAATCAAACTCTAGTAAACCTATACATTTGATCTAGACATCTTTTTGCCTTTGCACTATAACAGCTAGTATGGCACTCATCATCAAAACATAGAAATAAGTCCAACAATTTCCCCCTTTTTGGTGATGATGCCACTACCCTCACCTAATCAGCAAAGCAAAAAGATTAAGACAAAAACAGAACAAATATTCATCTTTCATTAAAATCATTTGTTCAAAGCTATTACAGTCTAGAATCAGCAAAGACATAATGCAGTTAAAAATATGCTGATCTACTGTCTCTTTTCTCTTTCTTGTCTAGCCTTCTCAGCTTGCTCTTGATAGGCTCTGATTTGTTCTATCATATCCCTCATCCACTCATTTTCAATCAAAGTAAAATCAAGGTAGGGATTAACTTGTTTCCACCAGTTCCATGCTTGAGCAGATAAGATTAATATCATTCACTCAATCCAAACTTCATGTACAGCCCTTGAATTCATCAAGTGAGTCCTTTGCTTTTGTGATAGGTAAGATCCTATCACCTCTGCCACTTCTTCCACCTCTTCCACCTCTGCCTCCTCTGTAAGTTACCATTAAGGCTCTGACTCTTGCTTCCCAAAATTTCAATGCCAAGAAAGAGTTTAGACCTTCATGATATCCCATGTCATGATAAGGTCTCCTTCTGTTATAGTATTCTTTCTTGTATTGTCTAAGGAGATCATCAGTGAGTTGAACTCTGCCAGGTGGAGGTTGCCTTAGAGCATTAATCACATCCTCCCATCTTTTCTTTGCAAAGAGTCTTGCAGCCTCTTTTGCTGCAGCTGATTGGCCCTCTTCCCCCTTAGTGACATCATCAACAAAACGGGACATTAGGCCATGAATACCCTCCTGTGAGATTACCACTCTATTCAATTGACCTTCCATAATTTCAGTTCTTGTATCAATTGCAGTAATCCTTGATTGAAAGGTCTCCTTGATGATTGATCCTTTCAAGAAGTTTAGGATCGAGCATGGCGAGTTGTTGTGCAAAGAAGAGGCTCGAGGGTTTAGGTGTAGCGACAAGGTTGTCAAGTTTCGATGGATGGAAATAAGTTGGTCTTTCGAAACTTCTCTTTGGCGATATTTCCAACCTTGATTCCCTTACATCTAGCATCATATCATTGACAAAGATTTTGAGTGGATGCAAAATTTGAAGCAAATCAGACGCTAGATTGTTTGTTTTCATTTATCAGTTCATCGCTTCTTCAAATCTGTTTCTTGCCTATCCAGCTTGAGTTCTTAATCATTGCATATCATTTCTAACAATCCTTAACTCATTCAAAACTTCAACTGCACTTCACCGGTCATCCTTCCACCAAGAGCTTCATCAAGCAGCTCTCAACATTGTACTGTGTGGCCTCTCGATTGTTCACAACCATTGCCCAACTCCTATCTAGACCAAGCAGGTTAGGTCCTTGATATTCCTCCAAGATAGGATCAATGGCAGGTTCTTCAAAAGTAGGAACAAATGCCTGTGGGGATTAACATCAATATTTTCTTCTTTAGGCATCTCAAAATTCCTCATCACTAAAGTCATAGTCCAGAAATTGCTGCTCATCCTCATTAATGCTGAATCTGTGACCATCTTTCCTTCAAAGTGGTCTTGTCTCCAGTGAGGCTCCACTACAAGAGCCTTTACTAACAAATAAGGGGTTTCTCCAAACCCAAATTTGGTTCCAACTCAGTGTCCAGTCTTTGTCTGAGACTCAAGCACTGCACCTCCTGTTCAACCTTTGTTCAGTCTTTGTTTGTACCCCAAAGAACCTGTACCTCCTCTTCAACTCTCTGTGGATTGAATATAGCCTCATTATCCACTTGGAATCCTTCTGCATGACCAATCTTGTGCAGGATGATGGCAGTTTTAGTAAGAATGCCCTCAAAGTCAAATCCCTCTTGATATTCAATGGATTCTTCTGAGCTAGCACTAGGGTCATTGAAATCAGTAACTTTTTCTCCATCCAAATCCTCACTCTGTTCAGCTTCAGTTTGTGCAGTAGGCTCTACAACATAGAATGTACTTGGTTCATCAGCCAGCCTACTAGCACTCAAATTGATTCCTTCATTGATCAATGCTTCCAGATCATCCATGGTGAGATCCTATAGATCCTCATCCATCTCTCCATCTCACCGCCCCTCAGCAGACTTATTAGTATCAGCTGGGCATGTATGCAGTGGTTCAATGATTAATGCAATCCCACTGTTCCTCCCCGGTCCAGGGGGAAATCTCCTCTAGAATCTGATGATGAGGAAGAATCATCATTTCCATCTCTTGGATCCCTAAACTTGATACCCTCCTCCTTCTGTTGCTCATCAAATAAGTCCATCAATCTGGATTGCAGCAAGGTGGTATCAACCAGATCCAGCAAGTTCTCTACTCCCAACTTTTCAAAAGCCCATTCTTCAAAATCTGTCATAGGTTCTGTAGCTGGCTTTTGTCTCTTGTAGAAACCAAACTTCCATTGGAAATAGTCAGCAATTTTCTGAAGTTTGGGATCTACATACTCTTCAGTTTTCTTTCTTTCTTTCACATGCCTTTCAAAGGGCATGAAAGATCTCCTGGGAGCAACTCCAGTACCTTGTTGACCTCCAAAGGTTCCAACAAGTAGGTTCATGGTTTCTTCAACAGATGTTTGAAAGTCAAGAGGTTCTTTGAGGTTGTACATTTGTGCCTACTACTTCCATCCAGTACCACACTTGGTTCCCCTCGACTTACATGCTCATCAAACAGGTTAGCAAAGCAGATCGCTCTTCCCCCGAGTTCTTGCCACACTTGCAGGGGTCTTCAACCAAGTCTTCAACTACTTCTTCAATTACCACAAGAGTTCAGTTCGGTGGTTTTCAGGGTTCTTCAAGAGATACTACAAAGAAGCTCGTGGTCGATGAGATCTGTCAGATATCTTCAACAGATTGCTCAACAACAACTTTGTCCAAAGATCGATGAGACTTGACAACCTCTTCAGGTGAGGAGTCAAGAATCTCCACAGCTTGATTATGGTCAAGGGCTCACCTCAATAGCCTCTTCTTCCTCTTCTATCGATGCTTCCTCTTGGACTCTTTGAGCCTCCAAGTTTTTCGCTTCTTTCCCTTTCCATGTTTCGCTTATGGATAATTTCTTTTCTTCTCTTGGAAAGGGTTCATCATCCTTTTCACCATAGTAGACTTCCTCTTTCTATCGGCTTCCTTCGTTGTTCCTCAAGATTTCAACAACAGCTTTTTCTTGCAAAGAAAAGCAGGGTCAAGAACCTCCATCAACCCTCAAAGCAGACTCAGCGATCAGGCTTGTTGCTTTCCTTGTTTTCTTTGAAGGCTTTAATACTTCAGCTTATCTTTCTTGTATCTCCACCCTTTCTTTTCTCAAGCGACTTTCTTTGGTGCAAAGAGTTTAATGATTTCTTTTTTAGGTTGCTTGACCTGCTCACCACCAAAGATCACCATCATCTCCACCATTATCATCATCAAGCCAGCTTCTCCAAAGAACCTCTTCATCATCATCTCTAGACCAGAATAGCATAATCAATTTCCTTCTTGTATCTAGGCGATTTATCTTTTCAGTGCTACATCAGGGATTTCCGATGATTCAAAGAGGTCTGAACCATCAAACCTAAGGGCAAGGCCTTGGACTTCCTCTTTCCCTCTTTTTCTTCCTTGAAAACCTTCTTCATATAATGAATGAAGTAACCAGCCCAATCAAACTTCATGCTCCTGCAAATGATTATCATCAACTCTATCTTGGGTCCTGATAGAGTATCCATACTTCCAATTAATCCAAGTATGTTCTTACCAATGAGTTTGCTCAGCAGACTGTATTCACTTCCAATATGTTTACAGTTGATGCCTGGAACATATTTGGTGGCTGCATTTGTTTTGATCTGATCAACAAACGCCATCTTGTCCAATCCCATTTCTTCAGGATTGACTGAGCCATCCACTACTTCTTCAAATCCAAAAACTTCCCTCGGCAGACTTGAGGAAATTTCTATTTCTTGTCCATTCACAGCCGTTTTAAATGCTTCAGTTCCTTCCTGTATTTGAATGTTTCTCCAGAAACTGACAACATTTGTATATGAGATTGTCTCCAGTCTTATATTCAACACATTCTCCAGACCGGCATATCTCCTTATTCTTCGACCAATTTTAATGGATAATTCAGTTCTGTTTGCATCCACAACAAAGCCTCTAACACTTTGTCTTGATTCAATCTGGACATCAACCTTTTCCGTCATTTGTATGAGAAAATAAGATGAAGAAGATTGATTCTCAAATCTGTGTTCACACAGTGTAAAAATCGCAGTGATAAAGCAGATTTGCAAGTAGAGAATCTGCTGTGTGATAGCCTGTATAAATAGACAGTGAGTAGTTGTAACTGTCAGTGCACGTACATCCATGTCAACCACGATTAATCTGAATAAATGTTGGCTTGACACGTGTTCCATAACGTCTGATAACCGTTAGATCGTGTTAACTGCGGTTATAAAGGATAAAATAAATATCCCGCCAAACTGCTTTTTGACTTTAATAAAATTTGACTGAGTAACGCTCCATTCAAAGCAGGTAGTCCTCAAGCGGTGGGCTCGCGATCTGGCGATAAATAGGCTTCAAACACTGTCATAACATAAGTACTCTGCTGATCCTTGTTTTCTTTTTGTTTTGTTCAATTGATAATACAAGATGAAGTTTAATACCAATGACTGATTTGTCAAGTGAGCTCACCCAACATGACAAAGACCAATCCCCTTGGCAACCTCATTTGCTCAATTGTCCAAACATAAGTACATGGAATTGTTGATACCAATGACTAATCTGCTAAGTGAGCTCACCCAACATAGCAAAGACTTATCCCCTTGGTGAATTCCAGTACACTGCTGATCATCAGTCAACTTTTATAATTCCAAGTTCAGTCCTTAGTTTAGCAAATCTTTCACTATCAAGTGGTTTAGTAAAAATATCAGCAAGTTGATCTTCAGTAGGGATGTATAGAACCACCACATCTTTCTTTTCAACATGATCTCTTATAAAATGATGTCTCACATCAATGTGCTTGGTTCTTGAGTGCAAAACAGGATTTTCTGTGATTGCAATTGCACTTGTGTTGTCACACATTATTGGAATTTCCTTTTCTTCAATTCCATAATCCCTTAATTGTTGTCTTAGCCATAGTACTTGTGCACAAAGAACTTCCAAAGAAAGAATGTATTCACTTTCAAAGAAGGAAGTTGATATAGAATCTGTTTCTTGCTAAACCAGAAAACCAGTCTATTTCCCATTAACCGATGTGTGTTCCTCGAGGTGCTTTTTCTATCAATCTTGCATCCAGCATAATCAGAATCTGAGTAGGATATAACTTTGAAGCTTCCTTCCTTTGAATACCATATCCCTACTCCCAAAGTCTCTTTAAGGTACTTGAGAACTCTTTTGACTGCACCTAAGTGACTTTCTTTAGGTTTAGATTGAAATCTTGCACAAACACCTACAACAAAGGATATATCAGGTCTGCTGGCAGTTAGGTACATCAGACTGCCTATCATCTTTCTGTATAAGGTCTGATCAACATCTTTGCCTTCTTTATCTTCATCCAGTCTAATATTTGTACTCATAGGAGTTGAATTCTTAGTGTTGTTTTCCATACCAAACTTCTTCAGCAACTCCTTGGTATACTTGGTTTGATGAATGAAGATTCCATCTTTCATTTGTTTAACTTGCAATCCCAAAAAGTAGTTCATTTCTCCCATCATACTCATTTGGAATTTGCTCTTCATTAGCTTTGCAAACTTTTCACAAAGTAAATCATTTTCAGAACCAAAGATTATGTCATCAACATAGATCTGTGCACATTGCAGTCTTCGTTCCTTCACTGATTCTGAAAAGTGTCTTGTCAATGGTGCCTTTTGTAAAACCATTGTCCACCAAGAATTGAGATAGAGTCTCATACCTTGCTCTTGGTGCTTGTTTCAATCCATAAAGTGCTTTGTTGAGTCTATACACTTTATCTTCTTGATCTTTAACTTCAAATCCAGGAGGTTGCTGTACATACACTTCCTCCTCTAGAATGCCATTCAAAAATACACTTTTGACATCAATTTGATATACTTTGAAGTTCTTATATGCAGCATGTGCCAAGAATAATCTGATAGCTTCCAATCTTGCAACAGGTGCATAAGTTTCATCAAAATCTATTCCTTCTGCTTGAGAATAGCCTTTTGCAACTAGTCTAGCCTTATTCCTCACAATGGTACCAGATTCATCAAGTTTATTTCTGTATACCCACTTAGTACCAATGATATTTGCATGACTTGGCCTTTAAACTAGTGTCCAAACTTGATTTCTTTCAAATTCATTCAATTCCTCTTGCATAGCTATTATCCAGTCTGGATCTGAAATAGCTTCTTCAACAACTTTTGGTTCCATTTGAGATAGAAAAGAAGTAAACATAGCTTCCAGTTGTCTTCTAGTCCTCACACCTTGCTGTACATTGCCAATAACTTGTTCAACAGGGTGGTTCCTTAACTATTGTGGATTTTGGTTATTTTGAGTTTCAGGAACCTCATCTTCAGTAGGGTCTGCTGTAGCTTCTTCTACAAGGGGGTCAGCAGATCCTTGAAACTGCTCGGCTTGTTGCATCAAGAACATTATCGGCAGGTGTTCAAAGCGGCGATGTCGAAACTTTTAAGTCATTGAATCTTTCCAAAACTTCAACACAATCTGGATCGCTGACTTGTTGATTCTCAACAGTTCACAATCTTCATCTTCCATACCAAGAAACTTAGGTTCATCAAACACAACATGGATTGTTTCTTCATGTTTGATGACCTCTTGTTCAAGACTTCAATGCCTTGTCGATCAAGAATATCCCAAGAAAATTCCTTCATCCGATTTTGGTTGGAATGTTTTCAAATGAACTTTGTGATTTAGGATAAAACACTTGCTTCCAAATGGATGGAAATAGGATATGTTAGGTTTCCTTCCATTCCAAACCTCATAAGGTGTCTTCAGCAAGCCTTCTTGTTTACTTGATGTTCTGCTTTGTGTATAGCATGTCTTTGTTGACTGCTTGACCCAATATCTTTCAGTAGCAATGCTTCACGCAGATCATTGTTCTTCCCGCTTCCTTTAAAGTCCTGTTTCTTCTTTCAAAGAACCCCATTTTTTGAGGTGTACCAAAGCAGAAGAAGTTGATGTAGTACACCATTCTGCTCACAATATTCTCTTATAACTTTGTTGAGAAATTCAAGACTCGATCCGATCTTATCTTTATTACTATTAAACTTTTCTCATTCTCAATCTCTTCAAAAGATTAGGCATACTTTTGAGTGTTTCACTTTTCTTGTTCATAAAAATCACCCAAGTGTACCTTGAATAATCATCCACAACCACTAAAGTGTACTTCTTTCTGTTACACTTGTTGGAGTTATTGGTCCAAAAGATCCATATGCATTAGCTCCAACACTCTATTAGTTGATTGTTTGGTTTTTGATTTGAAGCTTGACTTTATCTCTGCTTTACCTACGACATGCATCACATATAGCATCCTTCTTGAATGTGATCTCAGGTAAACCAATCACCATCTTCTTCTTCACCAACTGATTAATATCATCAAAGTTTAAGTGATTCAACTTCTTATGCCATAACCAATTGAGTTCAGACTTGGTATGCACAATCAGGCGAGTTTGAATCTATGAGAGACCAATCCACAACATACACATTCTCGTTGTCTTCTACCAAAGAAGTACAACTTGATCACCTCTTTCACTAATGACAATACAGCTTGTTTTTGTCAAAAGTGACCTTGTATCCCATGTCACGTAATTGTCCAAAGGTGCTCGACAAGTTGTAGTCCAAATTCTTCCACATATGCAACATTCTTGATAGTAAGTCCATTTCTCACAAGTGTGCCATATCCTCTTGTATATCCAGTGTATTCTTGTTGCCAAAATTCACCCTTGGACCATCTTTTGTCACAAAATTTGACAAACAAGTGCTTATCCTTTGTCATATGTCTGGAACATCCACCGTCAAAGTACCGGACACCCTACAAAACAAAGTTAATGCATTTTAGGTACCCAAACCTGTTTGGGTCCATAGTGTCGATGGCAAGCATGACCCTTGGTATGTTTCCATAAGGCCTTCTCTGAATGTGTCATACTTTGGTTCATACTTTGGTTCATTCATGTATTCCACACATCCATAAGTTCTAACAAAGAGGTTGTGTAGGAATCACATATATTTTCCGGCCTTTTGGTTTATAATGTTTGTTTGAAGTGACTTTGGTTGTTAGAAACATTAGCATAACCATTAGTTTGTTGTCATTAGGAACAACCCTGTAATATGGAGTCTGCTGAGGTCCCCGCTGAGGCCTTTTATAAGTCCTCTGCTGAGTCCTTTGCTGATTCCATTGCTTAGGTTTTACCCTAGCAGCATGGTTGTACTTACTGTTTCTAGCATTAGATGCAGGAATATTCCAATCATCATCAGTGGGGAACAGTCTACCTTTCCCCCTGAGATAAGTATCCTTTGAATGATTAACATTTTGGGGTTTAGGATTCTTATCCTTGGAATATTTCTGTTTCTTACCCTTTTGTGGTCCAGCAGACTTGGTAGCAGGTCTGCTATCAGCAAGCTTAGAAGGCACAGCAGTCATATTTTTAGATTTATTCTTTTTATTAGGAGCTGTTGACTTCTTTGACTTCTGAGTTTGCTTCCTTGAAGCATTCTCATTGGGTTTTACTGCCTCAAAGAACCCATCGAGTTGAATCTAGTGTGTACAAACTTAGGACCAATTCAGTACTAGGTTTAGTGACCTTCATGGATCCACTCTTGTTAGATTGTTTGTTT
This sequence comes from Gentiana macrophylla, assembly GCA_026214975.1. Lineage (NCBI taxonomy): Eukaryota > Viridiplantae > Streptophyta > Magnoliopsida > Gentianales > Gentianaceae > Gentiana > Gentiana macrophylla. Next base: position 132,723,641 of record CM047807.1, on the reverse strand, counting down.
CCAAATCAAAGCCCTGTTCTATCCCCATAAGGCTTTCCTGATTTGTATGCAGTAGTGGAACAAGATGGTTCAGCAGATTCAGAGGCTGTTGGATGTTCAGCAGACTTATACTGATTCTGTCCAACATCTTTTTCCTTACCTTTGAGAACCCTTAATTCAGCTTTCAATTTTCCAACTTCTAACTCAAGAGCTTCTTTTTCAGCCTTCACAATCTCATAACCAGATTGTATTATCCTCAGTTGATTAAGGATGGCATCCAAAGTCTCATTATTGTCAGAATTTTTAGGATTTGAACCACAAGTTGATTCACAATCACTTTCACCAGAGTATTAATAGATACGATGTTGTATACCTCCTCGCCATCCATATTGGCCATCAAAGCATAATCTTCCATATCGAAGAACTGATCTTTGTGTCATCCGATTCATTTCCTTTTGATTCCACATCATACCCTGATTCATCTTCAAAAACCATAGCCTTCTTGCCATGTCTTCTTTGTTGACTATTGGTCTTGATGAGTCCGACAATCAGTCTAAAATGTCCAGGCTTCTTGCGGTTGAAGCAAAGATAATCGTGTTCCTTGCCTTGTTTTAACTTTCGGGACGATCGGTTTGAAGTGTCCTGGTTTCTTGCAATGAAAGCACAGAGATAGTTATTATCTTTCTTTGGTTCTTCTTTCCTTCTTCCAAGAGGGCCTCTTTGTGAAATTTCTTGAAGGGCCTTTCCGGTTTCATCATCCCGATTTTCTTGCTCAAGTAGGGCAATCTGCTCTTGCATTTCATCCAAAGAGATCATCTTGTCCTCCTAATGTTTCTTCTTGATGTGAAGCAGCCAATGCAAAGTGGTCTTTGGCTCTTCCCTTTCGATCTCGTACAAGCTTTTTGCTAAATTCATAAGCCTTGAGATCTGAAAACAACTTGAAGGTGTCTTCTTCATGCAACTTTCTCATTTCTTCAATTGCAGTCACCTTCATTTTCTAAACATATTTTGCAGGTAGAGCTTCCAAGATTTTGGTGTTTATTTCCTCTTTTGAATAACTTACACTCAGCAGGGTAAGTTCATCCAGGATAGCATTGAATCTTGATTCCATTTGCTCAATGGTTTCATTTGGCAGCATCTTGAACTTTTGGAACCTCTTTCTGGCCACACTGATTTTGTTCTTCTTTATTGCATCAGTGCCTTCACAGATCAAATGTATCTTGTCCCAAAGTTCCTTAGTAGTTTTGCAATCTTTAACCTTCATGTACATATTGCTATCCAAAGTTCTATAAATGATATCAATAGCAATGTTGTTGAGGTTTGCACTTTTTCTGTCTTCTGCATTCCATTCTCTTTTTGGTTTAGGAATGTACTCAGTTGTATCACCCACTGTTACTGCCTTGATAATCTCCAGTGGTCCATCAGTTAGTACATTCATCTCATCATGAGTTGCAGTAAGGTAAGCCTGCATTCGACGTTTATACTCATCAAATTTATCTAGAGAGCACATCAGCATAGTTCTAGCATACTGTGTGTTATCCATGATGCAAGTTTTTGAAAATCAGTAACTTGAAAGAAAGTTTCAAAGAATTTTCACAAGCACAAGAAGTAGGATTTCTTGAGCGTAAGCCTTTGCTCCGATACCAATTGTTGGTCCTTGAAAAGGCTTTGGTTAAGTTTAGAGGGGTGAATAAACTTAACACTTAAAACTTTTGGAGTTAACAAATTCAGCAACTTCAAAGCACTTCGCGATACTTCAGAGTTCTGCTGAGACTTCGATAGCTTTGATAAAATGAGTCTCATCTTGATAGTTGAGTTTGCTGAATTTGTGCAGCGGAAATATGTCAAGATTAAGCCTTAAAACTTGTTGTTAATTATGATACTAAGTATTAGATACTCAGTAGTGTATGTGTGTGATTTCAGTTGCTAGATTCAGTAAGTTGATGTGTGTAATAAACTAAATGCAGAATATAAATGCAGTAAGTAAGTAGGCAGTTTTATAGTGGTTCCAGGTGGTGTAATCCTGTCAGTCCACTCTTCTCCTGTGATGTTGGAGGAAATTCACTAGAGATCTTTGATGTAGCTTTTACAAAGATTCCTAAGGTTGCTTGTCCTTCACCAATAACTATGGCTTCACAAACTAAAAATTGGGAACAGGTAGGATTGCTGCTCCTGAGTCTTCCACTGGTCCTTGAAGGGTAAGATTGCCTCTTCACCACTTCTCCACCACAAACAATAGTCTTTCACACCCAACAGATGCTTCACTGTCTTCAGCAGGTTCTTTATAAAATAAAGATTGAATCAAATAAATGATTCAGTTGTAGCAGCTTGATTAGGATGATATAATCAGCAGCTAGCAGTCTTCAAGTGTGTATTCTTGATGTATCTTGAATACAGAATGCACTTGAAGAAATTCTCTAGATCAGCAGCTTTATGCTCAGTAAGTTCAGCAGGGTATTTTTCAGCTCAGAGTTATCTCTTAGGGTTTTTCCAAAATTCATCATCTTATTTCTGAGTTGAAAGTCTTCTATTTATAGGCAAGAATGCATGTGACTTGTATTTGAAATTCAAATGTAGCCGTTCCTTGTTTTTGTCCCATCTGATTTGCATTCAGTCACTATTCATAGGATCGACACTGCCGTAATTCCTTTTGACATGATCTGTCCACCCTTTGACTTGTGTCCATTGGATAAAGTCTTGAATCATCCTAACGTTCTTTTAATCTAACCACCGATTTGTTTGATCAAATCGAGGTAGTTAGGTGTCCTTATCCATGTAATCTTCCAATATAATCTTGAATTAATCGAGGTATATATCAAGCGAGTTCATCATCTGTGAAGTACCTATCATCTATTTGAATGTTAATTTCTTTGTGTATAAAATATAGTGCAATGATTTCTTTTATCTAACTTTTGTTTGTGAAGTTAGATTACACCTTTTAAATATAACCAAGTTCCAAACTTCATCCAACTTATGGAACTTAGACCTTCTACACAAGGTATATGTAATCGCTTTAGGTCATCACAGACTTGCCTAAATTCTCGATTCCATATCCTTGACTTTAATTACTAAGTTTGATCCCTTAGCCTTCAGAATCGAGTTTGAGCCTCACCTTCGATCTTCGGTCTTCAAAGAGTTCCTGACTAGTCTACTGACCTATCTACCCTACTGACCTAGACTAGTCTGCTGATAGAAGTCAGCTGACCATTACAGTGCTTGTTTGATCAAACCTATTTATGAATCAAACTCTAGTAAACCTATACATTTGATCTAGACATCTTTTTGCCTTTGCACTATAACAGCTAGTATGGCACTCATCATCAAAACATAGAAATAAGTCCAACAAGGGTCTTTCTTATATAACAGTAGATCGTGTGTCTCTTCCTGGATGTGCTTGGAAGTTATTACCGACTATCTTCTGGACGTGGGGTCTACCCACATACCCAAGCAGTTGAGGTGTTATTGACTCGGTCTTCACCACGTTCAGCCTGTTATTCTGTCCAAAAACCATTCTGGTCAGGACACGGTGGGAGTCCTCGCTCTCCGCCTATTCTCGTCCCAAATTCTTGATCTGTCAAAGACTTGTCGCCTTGCCGTGCCAATCCATTCTCTTGATTATCTGACCTTGGGCCTGGCCCAATTATGGATAACCCGGCCCAATGGGCCCATATATCATCATAAGTCCCCCCAGACTAGGGTGGACTGCTTTACAGCTGCCCTAGCCTGAAACGATGCAACTTCTATCATTAATATTGCATGAAACTAGGCCAAGTTGCGTCCGCTCGATATCATTACAACCGTAGACTAAACTCTTACGTCGCTTCACTTCTTGTCACGTAACTATTTCTCTTTCCACATTACTCTTCTATTTTAAACCTTTGGAAACGCCTTTCTGCAACCACAAGTAAGTCTTTATCTTTTTGTTATTCTGAATTTCTTTTAAATTGTTGATTCTTTCATGAGTTTGAGAGCCAATCATGCGCCTCAAATGGATCTCAGAGAGAAATTGTTTGAATCCCCTGAAAAAATATCTAGAGCCATAGATAGTGAGGAAGTGAATTCTTCTAATCATGTGTTTTGTCCTGAAACTGTAATAAACCCCGATCATCCATCTTCTTCGATTGATTTAAGAAATACCTCCACTTTTGGAGATAATCCACTGTGTCTTTTGCCTCCTCACCTTCTGCCTCCTGGGATTTTCACTCCCACTTCAATTGTTCACCAGTATCCCGAAGATCACATTGCCTTCTTAAACACTTTAAAGAGAGAAATCAATCTATTCGACAAAACCAAAGCAATAATGGCTTGCCACGGTGTTGCTAGAAAAATGACCAAAACTGAGATGGCTGGTTTATTAAAAACCTATAAGATCCGTACTGAGCCTTTCGAAGTTGTTCTTCCTAAACCAACTGAGTATGCTTACAATCCCCGGCCGGTTTCTCGCACACATATGCCGATCGGCTTCACAAAGGTTAAGGTTTCCTCTCTCCCTGGATATGTTGAGGTAATGAAGTATTACAAATTAGGAGTTGGTCGATACACCCAAATAGTGTTAAATTCTGGTAGGTTTCATGATTTGGTGTCGTCTCAACACCACCCCTTTTCTCAGTAAATTTGTTTAGAATTTCTACCAAAGTAAATTGACACAGGTAGTGGGGGTGGTATCATTTCGCCGTAGGGCGCTGCTCGATCATCCCTATAATCGGCAAAGATAAGACTAAGAAAAAGTGGCAAGAACACTTTTTCTTTGCGGCGGCACAATTCGGACGCCACTTTGGGGCGATGGAATACCTCTTCCATGAAGGACAAGTTGGAAGACTTTATTGATGCTCTGTTGTCCGATACCTTGTTAGTAACAAAATTTCCCTTAACCTAGACTTCATAAGTTCTCATGATAGATATTTGCTCGACTTTCAGATCACAGGGCTGTTGGCTACGTGGAGTTCTCCAAGAAACAATATAGAAAATGTATGTTTGTACTTACATTTTATTCTGATTTTTTATATAACTTGATTATCTCTTTCTTTTCATAGTGGCCAATGTAGATGATCTGATTAGCATCGACCTCGATGAGGAGGAAACAGATCAGATGGCAGAAGACTCTGAACGGACCTTGTCCGTTATTCCAGAAGGCGGCGAAGTTTCTGGTCAGCCAGAGGATGCAGAGATAGGCACAGGCTCTGGTACTACTGCGCAGGAAACCATCCACACTTCTAATCCTTCTGATCAGAACATTCTGAGCACAGTTAACCCTGTGGATCTGACTATTGAAGAAGATCTTCCTGGTGTTCAATCTACTGGCTTGAACGCAGTGCCTCTCAGGACTGTTTCTCAAAGACAGAAGAAAATGCACAGATCCACCTCCTCTGGTAGCTCTGCAAGTGGTTCTTCCTTCAACTTTGAAGACAGTTCTGCTGACGACTTTGCTGGCTCTGTAAGTTTTTTTTTTTTTTTTTTTTTTAAGCTATCGTTTTCCTTTTAATTCCGATCTTCTAAGACTTTTCTTTTTTGCAGTGCTACCGCCTGGGCAAAGCATTGCATAAGAAGACTGCCAGCATGGTTGGGGACATCACTTCCTTGCAACAAAAAGTGGCTCATTTGGACGAGGCCAATGCTAAGGTGGCCAGTTTGGAAGAATCCAACCTTGCTGCTCGTCTGGAGATTGAGAAGTTGAAATATGATCTTGCCAAAGTTGAGGGTTTGATATTCACCCAGGAGGAGCAGTTGAAATTGAGAGATCAGCATCTGGAGAAAATGAATGAGGAGCACCTGCAACATCTTACCACAGTCAAGAAGATGAAAGCTGACTTTGACGAAACTCTGAGGCAGGTGGAGGAAATTCCTGCCCAGATTGTTGTCCAGAAGGTGGTTGCTGGGTATAAGTCTTCTCCTCAAACATATGAGGAAATCCAGATCATCCTAGCTCCGGCGCTGCGCAGAGGATATACACTCGGTGTCGATGAGGCCAAACCTGCTGACCTGGTGATTAACACTCTGCCTAATCACATGTTGTACGATAAGAAAGCGGGTGAGATCTTCACAAAGCGATATGACGAGTACAATAATGGAGAAGACATAATTAGCAAGTATGCTAAAAAGAAATCCGCTCAGCCTTCAGAGAAATCTGCTCAGCCTTCAGAGAAGTCTGCTCAGCCCTCAGCTCCTCCTACCTCTTGATTTACATTTTTTCTTGAACTTTGAATTTTTGCTGCTCTGTGCAGCTTTTGATGTAATAACTCTATTTCTTATTTGTTGCTGACTGTATTTTGATCTTCCAAACTTTTGGGATTGTACTTTTGAATATATGCCCTTGAACTTGATATTCGTTTTGATATTCGCTCATCTTTACCTTCCTCGTCACTACCGCAAAGAAGTTAGGATTTTTATCCTTAGCTTCTTAATTTTTAGCTTCGCACGAATACCCTTAATGCCTACACCATTATTGTTTTCTCTCAGATATTCTTGCTCTGCAAGTTCGCCCTTCCGCTCCATTGAGAGTGTGCTCGCATGAGATTTTCTTGCGTCTTGAATTTAATACTTGTGTGTTGTTTATTTGGGAGTTGTTTATTTTGGTCTTCGCCAGAATGATCCGGCACTCGCAAGTTTTTGCGTGCCTTTTACTAATTATGTGCTATGCACGCAAATTTTACGCCGCAAGTTCAACACTTGTGTTTTTTTTGTGGGTCCTCTGCCCAGGATGCCCTCGCACTGCGAGTTTGGCATTTTTATATTTTTTACTAGGTGCTCTGCACTGAATTTTCTTGCGCTGCAAGTGTAACACTTGTGTGTTTTTTATATGGGTCCTCTACCCAGGATTCCCTCGAACTGCGAGTTTGGCATTTTTATATTTTTAACTAGGTGCTCTGCACTGAATTTTCTTGCGCTGAAAGTGTAACACTTGTGTGTTTTTTTATATGGGTCCTCTGCCCAGGATGCCCTCGCACTGCGAGTTTGGCATTTTTATATTTTTAACTAGGTGCTCCGCACTGAATTTTCTTGCGCTGCAAGTGTAACACTTGTGTGTTTTTTATGTGGGTCCTCTGTCCAGAATTATTTTTGTGCTACAGGTGTACTGATAAATAAAACATCAGGTCTTTAATTCCTTGTCCGGCACAAATTAGAAATTATGATATTTACATGCATAATTACAATTATAAAGCTAAAACGAAGAAAAAAGGATAATGTAATTTCTTAAGGAAAATATTTCCTTAAATGAATAGCATTCCAGCTTCTAGGAATTGTTTTTCCAGAAGCATTAGCTAGTTGATAGGATCCTTTTCCATGTACTTTGATAACTTTATAAGGACCTTCCCAATGGGGCCTTGCTTATTGGCGTCATTCCGCCTTAGCACTAAATCGCCTTCTTTAAAATACGTACCTTTGACTTTGGAGTTGTAGTACTGGGCAACTTTCTGCTTGTACTTGGCCATATGTATCAGTGCACTATCGCGTTTATGTTCCAGCTCATCTTTGACATGCAACATGTCTACCTCCTGCGTTTCTGGACAGTATAATTCTGTCCTGGGAGACTTGTGTCCAATTTCTGCTGGTATGACTGCTTCACATCCATATGCTAAGGAGTATGGAGTTTCCTGTGTAGCAGCGTTTGGGGTGGTTCTATATGCCCACAAGATATTTGGAAGATGGTCTACCCAATGAGACCCCTCCTGTTCCAACCTTTTCTTCAGTCCCTGTTTTATCTGCCTGTTGGTCTGCTCTACCTGCCCATTGGCTTGAGGATAGGCCACTGATGTAAAATGTTGGGAGATTCCTAGGTTGGTGCACCAAGTTTGCACTCCTTGATCTTCAAATTGTGTGCCATTATCAGAAATGAGAACTTTAGGGATCCCATACCTGCATAGAATATTTCTCCATAGGAACTTCTGTATTTGGTTGGCTGTGATGGTGGTTAAGGGTTCAGCTTCCACCCATTTGGTGAAATAATCCACTGCCACCACTAAAAACTTGAAATTTCCCGGAGCCCGGGGTAGTGGACCCACTAAGTCTACTCCCCATTGATCAAAAGGCCACGGGGATACGATTGGTATCATCTCCTGTACAGGATTATGTGATAAATTGCTATGCACCTGGCATGTTCGGCAAGTTCTGACCAGATTCTCTACGTCATCTTGCATTTCTGGCCAGTAATAACCGTAAAGCCTACATTTCCTGGCCAGAGCTCTCGCTCCAAGTGATTTCCACAAATTCCGAGATGAATTTCTCTTAATACATAATCTCCCTCATCTGGAGTAACGCATCTCAACCAAGGTGCTGCATAAGATTTTCTGTTCAGAACATCGTTGAACAGAGCATACCTGGCTGAGAGTCTTATCATTTTTCTGGCATGTACTTTATCTTCAGGAAGCCTTCCATCTCTTAGATATACTACAATCGGATCCATCCAAGTTTCTGCCTGTGTGATTGGTTGTACTTCAATCTCATCACAACTCTTGTGCTTCAACTGCTCAACCAACACCTTTTTGTGGGACAAGAAATTCGATCCTAGCTTTGATAAAGCATCTGCTCTGGTATTTTGAGCCCGAGTTATCTGTTCCACTTCTATCGTTAAGAAATTCTGCAATTTTTTCTGTGCCACAACAAGGTACTTTTTCATGGGGCCTTCTTTTGCCTCATACTCTCCCTTGATATGATTTATTACCAACTGTGAGTCTGTGTAGACTTTCAAATTTTGCACGCCTAACTTTTGTGCTAAGTTTAATCCAGTTATCAAAGCTTCATATTCTGCCTCATTGTTAGTGGTCTGAAAGTCAAAATGAAGAGCGTACGGGAATTCTTCACCTTTTGGGCTAATAAGTAGGAGTCCTGATCCTGCTCCTTCTTTGTTGGAGGCTCTGTCCACATAAAGTTGCCACTGTTCAGAGTTGTTCTTCTCAGCCTTGTTCTGTTCAGCCTTTTGCTCTATAGCCAAGGCTTTTTCTTCTGCCAAGAAATCAGCTAATGCTTGAGCTTTAATTGTTGTTCTTGGTTTGTATTCGATATCAAACCCTGCCAATTTAACTACCCATTTTGCCAATCTCCCAGACTTGTCTGGTTTTTCCAAAATTTGCTTCAAAGGTAGATTTGTCAACACAATCACTGGATGACCTTGGAAGTATGGTCTCAGTTTCCTTGTGGCATGTACTAAGGCTAAAACCAATTTTTCTACTTCAGAATATCTAATCTCAGGTCCTTGTAGGGCTTTGCTTACAAAGTATACTGGCCTTTGTATCATGCCATTTTGCTTTACCAACACAGCACTTACTGCTTCATTGCAAAAGGACAAGTAAAGAAATAGTATCTCACCTTCCTGAGGAGGAGCTAAAGTTGGCAAGTGAGTGATATGATCTTTCAACTCCTGAAAAGCCTATTTACATTCTTCATTCCATTCAAATGGACTGGCCTTCCTGAGAATCTTGAAGAATGGCAATGACTTCTGTGCCGATTTTGACAAGAATCGGTTTAGTGCTGCTAATCTTCCTGTCAATCGTTGAACTTCTTTGATATTCTTCGGTTCAGGAATATTTTTAAGGTTTCTAATTTATCAGGGTTGGCCCTGATACCTTCTTTAGATATCATATAACCCAGAAATTTGCCTGATCTCACTCCAAAAGTGCACTTTTTTGGTTTCAGCTTCATTCCTGTTTGTCTCAAAACTTGACAAACCTCTGCTACATCTTTCAAATATTGGTCAAGAGTCCTGCTCTTGATCAATAAGTCATCCACATATACTTCCATCGACCTGCCAATCTGTTGTTTGAAAATAGTATTGAATGCCCTTTGGTAGGTAGCCCCTGCATTCTTTAATCCGAAAGGCATAGACACATAGTAGTAGGAACCAAATTCAGTAATAAAAGCGGTTTTTACAGCATCTACAGGGTCCATCATAATCTGATGATATCCCTTATAAGCATCTAAGAAAGCAAAAATCTCATAACCAACTGTAGAATCTACTAGCCTGTCAATTCTAGGGGAAGTATAACTATCTTTAGGACAAGCTTTGTTTAAATCTATGAAGTCCACACACATTCTCCAACTGCCATCTGGTTTCTTGACTAACACTGGGTTTGCTAGCCATTCTGGGTAGATAACTTCTTTAATCATGTTGGCCTGCAACAATTTTTCCACTTCTGTTTGGGCGACTGTATCCTTTCTGGGGCAAAAGATCTCTTCTTTTGTTTTACTGGTTTCCTGGTTGGAACAATGTTGAGTTTATGGACAGCCAACTCTGTTGACAGCCCAGGCATGTCACTGGCTTTCCATGCAAACACATCCCTGTAATCTTTCAAGATGCTGACCAGCATTTGTTTCTGTTCTACAGGTATCCACGATCCTATGCTGATTGTGGATTCCGGGTTCGATTCATCCAGCATTATTGATTCCATCGGGTCGTTGGATTGCCAAATTTTTTCTTCATCTGGAACTAGATCTTCCATTGTCACCTGATGCACCTTCATTTTCCCACTGATTGTGGCTATATAGCAGTTCTTGGCAACATTCCACATCCCTTTAATCGTGGCTTCTCCTCAAAAGTTGGGAATTTCATCTTTGTTATGTGAGGGAATACCACCGCCTCTTAGATCAATCGATCTTTGGTCTTCCAAGAATCACATTGTATGCAGATGGAGCTTTTACTACCACATAACTGACCACCAGAGTCCTGCTCTGTGGTCCTTTGCCAAAAGTCGTCAATAGCTTTAACATACCCACAGGATGTATGGGTGGCCCGGTAAATCCAAAGAGAGGAGTTGATACATGAGTCAACTCCGAGTCTGCTAGCTTCATTGCTTGGAACGCACTATAATACAGTACGTTACCTGCGCTGCCAGTGTCTACGCAGATTCTTCTGACCAGGTTTTTCTGAATAACCGCTTCTATTACCAGTCCTTCGTTGCTCACGACGGCTGGTAGTGCATCTCTAGGACCGTATTGAACGGTTCCCATTACTTTCTGCTTTTTCGCTTCTCCATCCTTTTCTGCGCGGCCCCTATTATCTTCCCGAGTAGCCTTATTACCTTCTCTGGTCCACCCACAATCGTATTCACGGTGTTGATTGGGCGTTTTCTGTGCCCATCTCAAGTCCGGAGACGGGTCTCTGTGTCTCTTCTCGGTTGTACTGCCATGATCATTGTGTTGTCTTTTAAATTCTCTCCTTCCTCTGGGGTTGTCCCCCTGTGCTCGATCGATGCACTCATTGATCTTTCCCTCCATTGCTGCTGCGTCTATATCTCTGATCAGGTCCCTGCACTATTCAGAGTCATGCCCAATATCTTTATGGTACTTGCACCACCGGGTGTGGTCTCTCTTCTCTCTTGGACCCCTCAATGGAGGAGGGATCTTGGCGATTCCTTTCTTCTCCATAATCGCCAGTACTTGGTCCCGAGGTCTGTTCAGAGGAATAAGGTCTCTGTCCTGCAAAGCACCTTTTTCACTAACCTTTCAGAGATGGGATTGGTTACCCAATCCCAAACAGATTTTCTTTTTTTGTCGGTCTTATCATCAGTCTTTCCTTTTTTAGAATCCCTGTGGGACTCTTCCTCTTGGCTCTATTAGCCTCTTCTCCTTGGCAATGTCTCTGTATGCAATTTCAAGACATTCTTCCATTGTACCCGGTTTTTTCGCTCGACTTTGCATGTAAGTCGCCCTTCTAAGACACGCCACGAAGAATGCCACTAAAAACTTATCATCCAAGTCTCGCTATCCGGGATGATTCTCCGTTGAACCTATTGATAAACTGCAACACCGTTTCATCACTTTTTTGCCTAATGGTCAGCAGATATGTGCGGTTCCTTTGGAAAGGCCTTGCTGCGATGAATGCATGCATGAACTTTCTGGTTAGAGTTGGAAAATCCGGGTTGGATCTGGGGTTCAACTTGTTGAACCAATCTCTTGCCTTTCCTGTTAGAAGAGTTGCAAATGCCCTGCATTTCATCTCTTCTGGAGCGTTATACAAATTCATGTGCTGGATGTACTGATTCATATGGTCATATAGATCCTTAGTTCCATCATATGCTTGGATCTTTGGGATTTTAAATCCTGGAGGACACGGGAATGCGTCGATGTCTTCAGTGAAAGGAGACACCAGCCTAAACTCATCTTGCTTAGGCTTAAGCATAGCGTCTAATTCTGCTCGGGCGTTATCACCACCTGGGTGAGTAACCACCACTCTAATGCTAGATTCTGCTTCTTGTTTCTCTTTTTTGGCAGTTTGAAGCGGAGTATGTGCATCAGAAATGTCATTATCCTGATTTCTTGCTTTCAAAACTGCCTCAAATATGGCATTTATCTCTTCTCCTTTGAGATTGGCCAGATTTTCTACCAACATTTGTTTAATCTGCTGCGTGCAGGTTACTCATTTGTCCTTCTTCCAAAATTCTCGTTCCAAAGATCTTGGTCATTTCGATCCGGGCGTTTTCTCGATTTTTTTCTTTTCGGGTTGATTTTGTTTTCTTCGAATTTCCTTGATTTCTTGCCATTTTTCTCAGAATAATTACTCACTAACTAGAATTGAGCCATCCTTCTAGCGCCAAATGATGTTGTATAAATATTAAAAGCGGGTAATCGGGTAATTCTAATTAGGAAAATTGTATAAGAACAATGGTATTTGGGTATAATTTTGGATCGACTCTTGAGAGAGTCGCCTCTGAATCCAATTTAAGTAATAAATCTGGAATCAAGTCCCCTCGTAGTTCGAGGGTCTTCCTTATATAACAAGATTGTGTGTCTCTTCTTGGATGTGCTTGGAAGTTATTACCGACTATCTTCTGGACGTGGAGTCTACCCACGTACCCAAGCAGTTGAGGTGTTATTGACTCGGTCTTCACCACGTTCAGCTGTTATTACGTCCGAAACCATTCAGTCCGTGGACACACGGTGAGTCATGCTCCTCCGCCTATTCTATCCAAATTTTCTTGATCTGGTCAGCACTTGTTGTCCTGCCGAGCCAACCCATTCTCTTGATTATCTAACCTTGGGCCTGGCCCAATTATGGATAACCCGGCCCAATGGTCCCATATATCATCAGTGATGACAATGTTTGTCTAATCAATAGTGCGACTTATGCCGGATAATAAAGAATGTGCTACATTAATAATGCTTCGAAAAAGCAATAAAGCACTATGCATTTATGAGTCTCGAATAGATCACAATGACTTTTAAAGATATCCGTGAAAATGGGCATCGTATCGAGACTATTTATTTGTTATGCATACCATTTTCCTGATGAAATGTGTATAAGCAAAATGTTTGGAAACGATTGGGATAAGTCCATTCTGAAAAAAGAATGTACTTGATACTATATGCATCATTGGAACAATGATATATGTTTCATATTATACAAGATTCATCATGTCGTTCCATGAAGTGAATGTGCATAAATAAAATTCCTCTGGAGATATTAAATACCGTGAGTGGTACCATATTTTTATGAGAAATTTATCATGATGAAAAAAAAATCCACCAAAAGTGGTTGGCGAGTATAGAACATTGGTATAATCCGGTATACAATAATGAGATACGGATGAAGTAATTGACCGTTATGATATCAATCTCTAATGGATTATATGTCCGAGATTAACAGGAGGAAGCTCAAAGCAAATAAATTGTATCTCGTGCCAAACATTGTAATACAAATGAACTTGAAGTTCATATCTGCATATTCGTGATCGAATCACGTAATACACACATAGTGCTGACACAATTTACCAGGTGAAGTAAGATCTCTAAAAGAGTTGTCAATTATGAATGTTCTGGTAATATAAAAGTCACAAAAAGATATGTCCGAAAATAGATATATAGAATATTAAAGTATGGGACACAATAAGCATTGTCAACCTGGGAGAAAATGAACATGAAGTTTATTATGTTATGTAGTTTTATTGAAACCCCCAAATGACTTTGAAAAATAATTTGAATGATTCTTAAAGAATATGAAATGACATAGTGCTATGCTGATATTTATTTGGAAACAAAAGTGAAGTATCACGTGATAATAAGGTTGACTTAGTGAAACTATTGTGTTTCCATATATATATAAATCGTTTGAAGCGAATGATAGAGCATCGCTTTTTCACCGGTGCAATTACCATATGTTTTAATGAAGATTATTTCCCGGCATTAGGGGAGATAAAGAAAACCTTATCTTAGAATAAAAGAATGCCAGGAAATTTCATAAAATATAAAAGATCTTCAATGCATTAGTCAAATTGAGCTGAAAATTCGGAAATTAATTAACTTGCAGTATTTAGCAAGTAATTTGCCAGAATTGGAAAAAAATGAGTGACCATTTATAAATGCACCAAGTCTAGTTTGACTGATAATATTTCTCTACGACAGAAGTGTAGAAGACCGATCGGTGTAAACGATAAAAATCCACGGAAAATGAATTCATATTCAGTCACTCATGAATTCTCTTAAAGAGATTCGTCTTGAAGACGAAAACCCCAAAACAAAATTGCACGTGCATCAAATGATTAAATATTGGGGTTGCGGAACAACCAATCCATACATTGATAAGGAATTGGTTTATGCTAATATCAAATTAGCACTGGATTTTATGGGAGAAATTTATAATAAAATATAATAGTCGTTGACGACATATTTGCCTCTCTAATTGCTATTATTATATCTCGATCCAATGCCTAAGTCGTTAGCGAGTGTGTCAAAACACTTAGACTAGGTAAAAATCAAATAAGCAATTGAGGTTTAGCTTGAATTGGAAATTTTTGTTTGTTAATGATCAAATATATTCTCCCATTATAGAAAATTTCATGTTCCGTTAACTATTATATCTGGCAATAACTTTGAGTTTTCATATGTCATGACCACATACTTATGGGTCATTGGACATTAATATGTAAATCCTTGGTGGATTTCGTAACGAATTAATATGACAATCGCAACATGCATATTGTTAAGTTAAAAATGTCATTAACATTCATGTTGCATGTAATATGGCTATAGTATAGTCCTATTGAGGAAATAATATATATAAGTAACTCAAACTTAAAGCCATGAATTTATAGCATTACGACGTTTGAATATATGCATGCAATTGCGATTGTATTATACTTTCCCTGTTGTTTTTATAATTATAATGCTGACTGAGTTCCATGTGTTGCATGAATGAGTAGTGGGCATGACCGTATTTAGCCCCTACATTCAATTATCTACATGAAGTCTAGAAGAGATGGATATACAAAGTACGCTCTAGTAACAATCTAGAAGAATTGTTCACTAAGATCATTCATATATATGTTCTGGAGAAAAACGTGTTTACAGTACTGGAAATGCGTATATAAGGAAGATTGTTGTCGTCAGAGGGAGCGACAACTTCAAAATTATTTTAAGCATTTGGTCTTAAAACCAATGACTGTACTCTTTTTCCCTTTAACCATGTTTTTCCCGCAGGGTTTTCTTAGCTAAAGGTTTTTAACGAGACAGTCAGTGCAACACATAAAAACGCATATGGCATGAACTATTTACCTTGTCTAGTTTTTTTCCCACTGGGTTTTTCTAGCAAAGTTAATAGTGCATGACATATACGTTATGCAACTCAGATTGAGAAATTAATTCAGCCACATAATAGACTTGCAAAATAATGGGGAAATTGATGTGCAACAGATCCGATCAACCGACAACATGGCAGATTTATTTATTAAGACATTGTCAACTGCAACATTCGAAAGACTGGTGAAGAGCATTGGGATTCGACGTTTGAAAGACATTAATTGATGCTTGGTTCAGGGAGAGTAAATCAACATAGATAAATATGTACTCTTTTTCCTTAACTAAGATTTTTTTCCACTGGATTTTTTCTTAATAAGGTTTTAATGAGGCATATCATATCTATTGTTTGTTGAATAATAGATATCCAAGAAGTGTTATAAAAGATAATAATATGTTTATCTATTATTCAAATTGATTACAATATTTTCTGGTTTATCTATTGTATTGTATTCACACTTTGTAATCTCAACTATAAATACCCCATGATATCGGTGAAATAATACACAAGCATTCTCCTTTCTCTTTATTACTTTGTTCTGTTCTTTCTTTTATTAGTTTTATAACAAAAACATGGATTTAAACTTTTTTTTGGGTTTACTTCCATTTTTACTATTAAACCGTATGACTAGTACAAGTGTGTCTTTAAAGGCACCACACATTTCTTACTTGGGCACCCAAATTAAAAGGCACAACACCTCTATATGTTAATCTACTCATGACACCACACTTAATTTTATATATACTCAATCCACCACAACGTAATTTCAATTATGCCATTTTTACCTATGGCACCACACATTTCAAAATGTTCCACCACATAAAAATAACTACACATATAACCCTATTTTCTTCCTAATTTCTTTTCAGCCACCAATCCCCACCAGCCCCTCCACCCCCCACCAGCCATGCCGCCCCCTTTCTTGCCACCCCTCATCCATCTTTCATAACTAACCTAATTCCTCTTGACCACCATTAACCCAGCCCCACCACCCCCTTCCTGCTAGGTGTAGTGTCCGAAAGACAATTATCTAATTGTTTTATGACAGAATTAATAATTCATCTTATTATATGCATGTATGCTCATAATTAAGACACTACTGAAAACCCTAAGTACCTCGTTTATCTAATCACATAACTCAGTGTATGGATATACACAAGAGGATTGAGTTAGTGAGATGTACTTAAAATTAACTTAGTCCGTAGCTGTTATTAATCTGAGTACGGGTCTCATGATTAATTTGCTATTAATGCGCCTGAAACACTTTAGGTGTGACAGATCTTATCCGGATTGTCGGTAATAGGAGTACCTAGTGGGGCATTTATATATGATGATGATCATATAGGGTTTGGATGATTTGATTTGAGTTCTCGATATAATTACATAATCGAGAAGTCTTATCGAATCACAAGATGATCATATATGGATTAATCTTAATCCCGAGGTGATCATGCATTTATTTACTTAGACTAGGGTATAGTTTGATGTGTTAGTAAGGATCACTTCAAAGATGTGGTCCAACACTCCTCGTTGGCTCTATTGCAGGATGAGTGAGTAGTCCGTGCTATCACGTATATGGAATCCACTCCTTCCTCGGGAAGTAGAAAGACGATTCCTTATTTGTTAACCCTAGAAAGCGATCGATGGGCCCGGTTCATACTATATTAGTGGTGAACTAATTGATCACTAGGGGTTAATGGTAAATAAGGATAATATGTTTCGAGAAGGGTTTACGGAGATATCCCGAATCGAAGTGAAACGATCATGGAGGATTTATCCGTATGAAATGATTATATCAGTGGACGCTTATCAACTCATAGTTGAGTGTAAGTTATCTATATTCGGTAGAGTTCAGTTTCAGGTTTATAGTGGTGTAATCCCGGAATTAATAGATTGAATATTATTGTTCGGTCTGACGAATAATTTTATTTAATTTATTGTAGCTACTGAATATGGGTCCATGGTCCCCGACGTGGCTCATAATATAGCATATACAATTTCTCGTCGTTTCACCTCAATTGTAATTAAATAGTTGGATTGGACTGTTTTATTGATATGTGGATTAATAGTTTAGTTGGACTAGATAATGAAATACATGGAAAAGAAATTTTTCGTGGACTCGGCCCAATGTGTCAAAAATACGCATGGACCTTATTTAATTAGGGTGGGGCGCATATTACTATTATTAATTATCAAGGAATTAGTTTTCTTGGATAATTATAGAATGTGTGATTTATCTTTTATTTGTTAATTGATAATTCATGGAATATTAGATAATAATATGATTTATCCTAATTTGTTTGGGATAATTATTTTATTTATCTTTTATTTGGAAAAAGGATTAATGTAATAATTATCGCTTAATTATTAAATCCTTGGAGGACAAGGATTACTCTCCTATATAACGAGAGTTCTCCCAAGCCTTTTGACACAACGAAAAACACGCCATTTGTGTAGTATTATAGCTTAGAGATTTCGGCTATAATACTTGGGTTCGAGTTTAGAAAAAATTCGGATTTTCTAAGGTAGCATATCAAGGAGGTCCGCGGCTTGAAACACCATCCACCTAGAGGTGCTTGGAGACACACGTTGGAAGGCGTGGCTTCTCATCTAGCTTGGATCTTGGATTGAAGATTGTTCTTGGAGTTTATTCACCATAAACTGGTAAGCAATCTAACCCCCTCGTAGGTTAGATATATTTATTTTATGTATTTTGGTTGACTAGATCTAGATCTATACTATTACACTGCGTAATCGGGTGGATCTTGATCCATCCGGTGATATTACATCTAACAAGTGGTATTGGAGCCTTTGATCTATCAATCAAAGTATGTAAATTTTAGATCTAAGGAGTGGAATAGCATGTGTAGATTGCTTTATTTTCTTTTTCTTATGAATAATCATGTATGTATGCTTTTGTGATTGTCTGGGGTTGGTTTTGTTTACTCATTAGATCTATTGTAAACTCATATAAATTCGTTTAATTGACTATAGGAAATTTTGTAATTTTAATTTCCTGGAAGTAGATCTGTTTTGTTTCTGTTCCTTTTTTCATTTTTTCCCGGCGTTTGAACCGTTGAAACGACAATCCCTCTGGTCAGAATGAAGAATAACAGTTGAAGAACATGCCCTCAAAATTTCTTAATGATCGGAGTCGATCTCGATGTCCGATCGCTGCTATAAAGTTGCTTCTTTATGTGAAAAACACAATGAGGCATTAAAACCCTAGCTGTGATTTCGTCGAATTTTTGGAATAGATTGGACCGTTGAAACAAAGAACCGACCATTCAGATCGACTACCATGGAGTTGTGAAGAAGCTCTAAAAATTTCAGGTCGGCGGGATTTGTCTCCATGCCCGATCGGCCCGGAAAGACACTTCTTTGCGCAGATTATAAGCAGATGCGGCGATTAGATCGGCGGATTCTGGAGAAAATTGGACCGTTGAAACGAAGATCCAACCGTTCAGATTGAATTAGGAGGAGTGAAGAACAGGTCCATAAAGTTTCGTGATGATCAAGTTCTTTTAGATGTCCGATCATCGATAAAACGCAGCAGCAGCAGATTAGAAAATAGTAAACCCTAGTTAGGGTTTGTGTTTTTTTTTAATACGTTAGATACGGGGGTACCAACGATCCATCTCGGTGTTTATTTTTCCATTATTTTTCGTGTATGATCCAAAATTGTATGATATAACCGGAAATTGCCATGACATGCATCATATCATGATTCCACTCCAATGCATACATGTAGCTAGTTTATTTCGAATAAATTAGGCATGTATAACTCGTATAATTAGTTTAAAGGCTTATTTAATTAATATGTGGTATTTAATAAATAAGTAACTAATTATAAAAACCGAGGAACCGGGTTTTTGTCAATCGTTACGATTTTAGTGATGGATTCTCGGTGAATCCCACTTAGATAAATCGTTGAGTTTTTCGGTGATGGCTTCTCAGTGAACCCACCTTAAACAGAAACGAGATTACGCTTTGGGTGACAATTTAGAAATCGGAGAATCTTAGTACATTGGTTCGGAAATGGTCTAACCATGGTTGGGCGAGTTCAACAAGCTTCGGCTCAATCGACTCCCCTCCGCGTGTGATGTACGTTACAGTGGTTCGACAAGACTTAGCATAGCCGATAAGCCTTCAGGCTAAACGCGGCTTCTCTTGCCGGATCAGTCTGAACTGTCACATATGTTCCAACGAATAAGACGGCATAGGCTTGCCTACATAACCGACCCTGTTCGGAGTACTTTGATTTATTGTTCCTTATTGTCAAGACCGAAACCGTAATTAGTAAACCCACCACTTTTTCAAATTATTGAGTGGGAGCGGGGAAGGCGACAGCCGACCCCACGGCCTCTACTATAGGTGCAAGCATGTGAGAGAATGGTGACGCCTCATGCCGCTTTGATTTCGGCCCCCTTCGGATGGTGTTCACCGCTATCAAAATTCAAGGCTTGGCCTCCGAAAGGATAGGATTTCGGGTACTCGTCGGGTCACTGACCTGCCCCTCGTAGGCATACTCAGGGCGTACTCTGAGATCTGATATAGTATGTCACACTCATTATGGATATTTTTGAAATATGTAGGCTAGAAAAGGAAGGTAATCAGTGATTAAAATCCGGGATGTCTGATTCCCGTGAGATGTTCGATTCTCAAAGCTTAATCATTGAGAGAGATTGTCTCAATTTAACCGTCATAGTGCTGATACCGACCCTCTCGGACAGTACTGTGCGAGGTTAAATCCTTGGAATGGTAGGATAAACTTTTTTACTGATTTATTATTCCTAAAATAAATCTAGTAGTGAAATTTTTGTTGAATTTAATTTTTGTCATATATTTTACAATTAATTCTCTAGTTTGCATAAACTGTTAGTAATAGGACTTCATTAAAAATGTGGAAAGTAACAAGTATGTTGTAATTATCAAAAGAATGCAGTTAATTTTGAGAAAAATATTTATTCTCTTAAGCCTTTATAAACTTAAGTGACATAGTATAGGTATGTCATGGGTGTCACTCGTGTTGAGCGAGAAGACCATACTTAGTTTACAAAAGATGACATAGGACTATCATATAAAATTCATTTAGTGAAATTCAAAAGTGTAATTACACAACAAATTTTGAAATTGGAAAATTGGAAAATCATATACATAAGGCGTTGCTAGTTAGGCGGTATTTGGAACCGATAAACTAGTGGGAGCCTTAGCCTTATGATTTGTTGTTTTTCGAATCATTAGAAATGTGTAATGGATGCACAAGAGTTTTCCATTCGGTGGAAAAACAAGAATAAAGCATTACTAGTTAGGCATTATTTGGGCCGATAAACTAGTGGGAGCTTTGTTGCGGAGATTTTATAATCTTTGAAACATCATAAACACAAACATTGCTAGTTAGGCGATATTTAGAACGATAAACTAGTGGGAGCTTAGTTCTAGGTGATGTTCTAATCTTTGAAAAATCATAAATACAAAGTGTTGCTAGTTAGGCGGTATTTGGTACCGATAAACTAGTGGGAGCTTTGGTCTTACGATTTGATGATTAGAAAAATCGATAGTCCAAGCAAATAACATTTGAACATCCCACAGTTCAAGAGTAGTGTCTACTCAAACGAACTGCTAATTCAAGACTGTTTCCATTTAAGGAAAGTTGAGAATGGGAAAGAATGGTTATACGTGTTAGTCATCTAAACTAAGTAGTTTTAAGGCTAAACTGGAAAATTAATAAATTGGAAATTAGAGGATAAGGAAAGTGATTTGGGATCTTGACCAATGCATCCTTAGTAATTTTCTCAAAGCTAAAGTTCTTTGGAAGAACTAGGTAGCTTTGCATTAAGCGATAAATAAAATAGACAGCGGGAAGTTATTTCGAGATAGACTAGTGGGAGTGATACAAGGAAATGAATCTTGGATTCAATTCTTGAGTATCACAGAAAACTCATTTTCTATTTTCGGATTCATTGGATCGAGCGTGTTCATTTTCAATAGGATAATTTGTTTGTCTAATTGACGATAAATATAATATTCGTAAGTACGAATCCAAGACTCGAATTTTGTTTGATAAAGTCGAACCACTAAGAAATCTTGAATAGGTATATGTAACACATCTTAAGCAATATAAGCGCAAATGGTTTCCGTATTTAGATAAACACTTCTTTATATACTATTAATTAGTGCATATTCCCCAACGACAAGATCTGCAGGTGGCTTAGGGTGATTCGTATCTTCAGTCAAAGGAACCCGAGTCTCAAAGGAACAAAGCCTAAGTTTCCTTTCAATCGGAAAGGGTAATAGATTTAAAGAAGTTACATAGCTTGTTCATATTGACCTTCGGGGTCATATGAAGATACAAGCTAGTGGGAGCTTTGAAGTAGTGACATCTTGTCGACAACTACTCGAAACTCCGGTAAGTTTATCCAAAATATTTGGAGGAAATCTCTGATTTCACCAGAGATAAAGTATTCCATACTCAAAAATAGGCTATTGCGTAGTCTTCGGGACTGATTCTCAGCCTGCCTCCCAATGAAATATTTTCACTAAGGGATACACCATAAATTTGCCTTATATAGTTATTGATGTGCTACAATCACTTCTTGAACTCATTTAAGATATTGGTTCCAAAATAACGGTTGTAATGAAAAACCGAGAAGTCTACTCTAAAAGATGCCTACGCATTTGTGGATAAGGAGTGAATTCGGTTCACCCCACTTCCGTAAATAGAGGCATTTAGCACCGAGTGCTTGAAGATAGGGTGGAAATTTTGCGTACACATTCGGTCGTGAAATATCTTAATGCATTGAGTAAAGGTTGGTTATAAAACTCGTAAAATCGGATAATGGCGGTTATCTTTGTCAAACTCGGTCTGATAGAGTCTATAAATAACAACCTTGGATCTTGAAGTATTTGTACTCAAGATGTTACTAACTAATTTGTTCAGTCCACATCCAACACCGGAAGTTGGTGATAACACTTATAAAAACTACTAAACTAGATCAGTATATCAATCCACCCCGAACGCAATGGGAGTATGGTTTGTCTATTACCCATTGCAGGACCTTACGGTCTATAGGGCAGATTGATGACCTATAGTCCTTTGTGGGCTATGTAGGATCCTGATCATAGAGGTTCGTTTAAAAGCCATAACCCTGTGAATGGAGTTTAATACTCCAGTTCTATTGAAACTCTTGTAGAACCACCTGAGTATCTCAGGCCCAGTGGGAGTAATTGGAACTACACGGAGAAGAGTCGAATGAATAGGAAAGTTTAACTTTCCACGCAAAGCTGAGTAATTTAGGGGTGATTCCCTAAGAGGTAGAGAGTTAACCAGACCGTGATCTCTCTTACCACTCGATCTTGCTTGATTTAAATCGAGCGGGAAATAGGGGTGATTCCTAAGACTTCCTTGCCGAACAACGGAATCTGAATTCATTCAGAACAGAAGGGTTTTAGCTAAGAACAAATGACGGATTCGTTACAAAGCAAAAAATATGGGTGATTCCCTCAAACCTTTTTGCGAGACTAACGGTATCTTAATTTATTCAGAAAGAACCTTTTGGCAGGATGCCTGCCATAACTTATATCCTTTGGGGATTAAAGCAAACCTCTAGGGCATTTCAGAGTCATATATTTTAATATGTGGATTTGACCAGAATATTGATAAGTCTTTCATAGACTGGGCTTCGATATTAGTAAAGTAGTATGTAGATTAGTGTTTGTGAATGGTAACACTGAAACAGTTGGAAACAACATGGGTGTGTTATCACGAAGTCGAGTCGACATGCCATCGGGATTCATTCTAAAGGATTTGATTCGCTCAAATTCACGAGAATCGATCATTGGCAATCCCATCCATTCACCTGGTTAAGATCTTTTTTCATTTATGCTGCATTCAACATGTAGTCTACCCTACCTCTCAGGAATGATTATATAAACCTGTAGATGAATACTAAATGGGATGTTTAGTGAATCCTCAAGTCTCTTTGGGAGAATGAGGAATAATATGCTAGTATATTCAAGAATATAAGTGATAACACCGATTACGGCTTTAGGTCGGATTAAGGATGATCGTTAAGTCGATTTTGTCCTCGATGTTGACTCAAAGGCATATTGAAAGTGTACCACGGATTAGATGGAAAGGCGACGTTTCGATCCCAAAGATTGACTCAAGCCGAAAACCTACCTGATCAGTGTACCGAGTCACATGGTATTAGGATTCTAAGTATGCGCCAGGTCACTGACCTACCCTACGGTGGCACACTCCGGTCGTGCCTGGAAGGATGAATTACTAAGATGTGCTTGGAGGGTATAGATTTGAGGGATATGTCTCACTTGTTTTGAGCAAGTGGGAGAATGTTGTAGATATAGATATAAAGGGTGTGCTCTAAAACAATTAATCCACTTGCCTTTTGTGCAAGTGGGAGATTGCTTAGTGTAGTGCCCGAAAACAATTATCTAATTGTTTTAGGACAGAATTAATAATTCATCTTATTATATGCATGTATGCTCATAATTAAGACACTACTGAAAACCTTAAGTACCTCGTTTATGTAATCACATAACTTTCGGTGTATGGCTATACACAAGAGGATTGAGTTAGTGAGATGTACTTAAAATTAACTTAGTCCGTAGCATTTATTAATCTGAGTGCGGGTCTCATGATTAATTTGCTATTAATGCTTGAAACACTTTAGGTGTGACGATGTCTTATCCGGACTGCCGGTAATAGGAAGTACTAGTGGGGCATTTATATATGATGATGATCATATAGAAATTTGGACCGATTGATTTGAGTTTTGATATAATTCCATAATAGAGATGTCTTATCGAATCATAAGATGATCATATATGGATTAATCTTAATCCTGAGGTGATCAAAGACGACTTCTTAGACTAGGGTATAGTTTGATGTGTTAGTAAGGATCACTTCGCAGTATGTGGTCCAACACTCCTCGTTGGCTCTATTCTGGGATGAGTGAGTAGTCTGTGCTATCACATTTATGGAATCCTTTCCTTCCCTCAAAAAGTAGACAGACAGTTCCCTTATTTGTTAACCCTAGAAACTGATCGATGGGCCCAGTTCATACTATATTAGTGGTGAACTAATCGATCACTAGGGGGTTAAAGGTAAATAAGGATAATATGTTTCGAGAAGGGTTTACGGAGATATCCCGAATCGAAGTGAACAGTCTATGGATGATTTATCCGTATGAAATGATTATATTAGTGGACGCTTATCAACTCATAGTTGAGTATAAGTTATCTATATTCGGCAGAGTTCAGTTTCGGGTTTATGGTGGTGTAATCTCGGAATTAATAGAATGAATATTATTGTTCGGTCTGACGAATAATATTATTTAATTTATTGTAGCTACTGAATATGGGTCCATGGTCCCCGACATGGCTCCTAATATAGCATATACGATTTCTCATCGTTTCACCTCAATTATAATTAAATAGTTGGATTGGACTATTTAATTGATATGTGGATTCAATGTTTACTTGGACTAGATAATTAAATACATGGAAAAGAAATTTTTTGTGGACTCGGCCCAATGTGTCAAAAAATGCGCATGGACCTTATTTAATTAGTGTGGGGTGCATATTACTATTATTAATTATCAAGGAATTAGTTTTCTTGGATAATTATTTAATGTGTGATTTATCTTTTATTTGTTAATTGATAATTCATGGAATATTAGATAATAATATGATTTATCCTAATTTTTTTGGGATAATTATTTTATTTATCTTTTATTTGGAAAAAGGATTAATGTAATAATTATCTTTTAATTATTAAATCTTTGGAGGACAAGGATTACTCTCCTATATAAAGAGAGTTCTCCCAAGCCTTTTGACACAACGAAAAACACGCCATTTGTGTAGTATTATAGCTTAGAAATTTCGGCTATAATACTTGGGTTCGAGTTTAGAAAAACTTCGGGTTTTTCTAAGGTAGCATATCGAGGAGGTCCGGCTTGAAACACCATCCACAGGTTGCTTGGAGACACACATTGGAAGGCGTGGCTTCTCATCTAGCTTGGATCTTGGATTGAAGATTGTTCTTGGAGTTTATTCACCATAAATCGGTAAGCAATCTAACCCCTCGTGAGTTAGATCTATTTATTTTATGTATTTTGGTTGACTAGATCTAGATCTATACTATTCCATTAACGTAATCGGGTGGATCTTGATCCATCGGGTGATATTACATCTAACACTTCCAACCATCTCCTCCTCCATTTTTTTTCGTTCTACAATCAAACTCGATTAGGAAATTAGAGACCCAAAAACATTTGTTTCAAACCAAGCACTTAAATTTGAAGTAGCAAAATCAATTATTTATTTATTTTAAAAAATGGAACAAGTAGGACTTCTAACAAGGTGAATGTCTCAATCGGCTTCAACGTTGCTTGAGGAAGTGCATTCGTATTTTAGTAAACACCTCATTCTCAATCTTTTTTAAACAAAAGCATCATAACCCGTGATGATATGTAGGCCCACTAGGTCGGATTATTAAGTAATTGGACCGGGCCCGAGTGTGAAAGTTAGATAATAAAGATAAATGAGCTAGTCAAGCCGGACCACCAGCGACCATATCAAGATCTTTGGGCGAGAATAGTCGAGGAGCGGGGACTCCACCGTGTTCTGACTAGAAGGGTTTTTGGACAGGATAATAGGCTGAACGTGGTGAAGACCGAGTCAACAACGTCTCAACTGCTTATAGACGTGGGTAGACCCCACGTCCAGAAGATAATCGATAATAACTTCCCAGTATGTCCAGGAAGAGATTCACGATCAACTACTATATAAAGAACACCCTGAACTACGAGGGGGACTTGATTCCGGTTTATTATCTAAATTGGATACGTAGGAAGTTCTCTCGAGGAGTTCAGTCCAAAATTATACACAAATCTCTTTGTTCTTATATTGTTTTCCTAATTAGAATTACTCAATTACCCGATTGTAATATTCGAACAACATCATTTGGCGCTAGAAGGAGGGCATAATTCTAGTTAGTGAGTGATTGTTATAGAAAGATGGCAAGAAATCAAGGAAATTCGAAGAAGCAACAAAATCAACCAGAAAAGGAAAATCAAACTAAAAACCAAAGCTCAGATCGAAATGATAAAGACACCGGAAAGAAAGTTATGGATGAAGGGCAGATAAGCAACCCAGACGCTGTAAATCAAATGTTGGTAGAAAACCTTGCAAATCTCAAAGCTGAAGAGATAAAAGCCATATTTGAGGCAGTTTTAAAAGCGGGAAATCAAGATAATGATGTATCTGAAGCACATACTCCGCTTCAAACTGCTAAAAAATAAAAGCAGGAAGCAGAGTCTAGCATACAAGTGGTAGTTACTCAACCAGGTGGTGATAACGCCAGAGCAGAATTAGACGCTATGCTTAAGCCTAAGCAAGATGAATTCAGGCCGGTATCTCCTTTTACTGAGGACATTGATGCATTTCCTTGTCCTCCAGGAAGATCCAGGCATATGATGGAACTAAAGATCCATATGATCATATGCATCAATACATTCAGCACATGAATTTGTATAACGCTCCAGAAGAGATGAAATGCAGGGCATTTGCAACTCTTCTAACCGGAAAGTCAAGAGATTGGTTCAACAAGCTGAACCCCAGATCCATACCAGATTTTCCAACTCTAACCAGAAAGTTCATGCATGCATTCATTGCAGCAAGACCTTTCCAGAGAAACCGGACTTTTTTGCTGACAATTAGGCAAAAAAGTGATGAAACAAATGTTGCGATTCATCAAGAGATTCAGCGGAGAATCATCCCGGATAGCGGTCTGGATGATAAATTTCTAGTAGCATCCTTCGTGGCAAGTCTCGAGAGAAGGGCGGTTTACATGCAAAGGCGGCGACAAGAATCCGAGTACAATAGAAGAATTTACGAAATTGCGTATAGACATTGTCGGGGAGAAGAGGCTATGAGCCAAAGAGAGGAATCCCACAAGGATTCCAAAAGGAAAAAGTGAGGATAGGTCACGATAAGAAGAGGAAATCTGTTTGGGATAGGGTAGCCTCCCGTTTACGAAAGATTAGGGAAAAAGGTGCTTTGGAGGACATAGACCTTATTCCTGCAAGCAGATCTCATGACCATGTTACAGCGATTATAGAAAAGAAAGGAATCGCCAAGACTCCTCCTCCATTGAGGGGTCCAAGGGAGAAGAGAGACCACACCAGGTGGTGCAAATACCATAAAGATATTGGACATGACTCTGAACAGTGCAGGGATCTGATCAGAGATATAGACGCAGCAACGATGGAAGGAAATATCGACGAATGCATCGATCGAGCACAGGGAGATAATCTCAGAGGAAGGAGAGAATTTAAAAAATAGCACAACGGTCATGACAGGTACAATCAAATGAGACACAGAGATCCGTCTCCTGATGCAGATGGGCATAGAGAAAATGCCCCAATCAACACAGTGAATACGATCGTTGGGGGGCCAAGAGAAGTTAATAAAGCTGCCCAGAAAGAAAAAAGTGGCAGCTCAGAAAAAGATGGAGAAGCAAAGAAACAGAAGGTGATGGGAACCGTTCAGTACGGCCCAAGAGATGCACTACCGGTTATAAGTGAGCAACGAAGGATTGTAATAATAAGCGTTGTTCGAGAAAAATCTGGTTAGAAGAATCTGCGTAGACACCGGCGTATGATAAGCGTCTTTGTATTACGGTGCGTTCCAAGCAATAAAGCTAACGAACTCCGAGTTGACTCTATGTCAACTCCTCTTTTGGGATTTCTAGGCCACCCATACATCACATGGGTATGTTAAAGCTATTGACGACTTTTGGAAAATGAGCACGAGAGCGAGGACTCTAATGGTCAATTATGTGGTGGTAAAAGCTCCATCGACTTATAATGTGATTACGGAAGACCGGCATTGATTGATCTAAGAGCGGTGGTTTCAGCGACCCATGCTGATATGAAATTCCCAACTTTTGAAGGAGAAGCTCTTTGTTAAGGGGATGTGGATCTTTGCCAAGAATTGCTATCTGACCACAATCGGTGGAAAAATGAAGGTGCGGCGGTGGCGATGGAAGATTTAGTTCGGATGAAGAAAA
The DNA here is from genome assembly GCA_026214975.1 of Gentiana macrophylla. Lineage (NCBI taxonomy): Eukaryota > Viridiplantae > Streptophyta > Magnoliopsida > Gentianales > Gentianaceae > Gentiana > Gentiana macrophylla. The sequence continues at coordinate 132,695,067 of CM047807.1, read as the reverse complement.
AAAGTTGGCGATCCAGCGATCTGTGGAATCAATAATGCTAGATGAGCGGGATCCTGAATCCACGATCGGCATAGGATTGTGGATACCTGCTTTGAGCGAAGCGATCTTTGGTCGAGAATCTTGAAAGATTACAAGGATGTGTTTGCATGGAAAGCAAGTGACATGCAGGGTATCAGCGAGTTGGCCGTCCATAAGCTCAACATCGACCCAACCAGGAAACCAGTGAAGCAAAAGGAAAGATCGTTTGCTCCAGAAAGGATATAGGTTGTCCAACAAGAGGTGGAAAAGTTGTTGCAGGCCAACATGATTAAAGAAGTTATCTATCCAGAGTGGCTAGCAAATCTGGTGCTAGTCAAGCGGATGGCGGTTGGAGAATGTGTGTGGATTTCTGAGACTGAACAAACCTTGTCCTAAAGATAGTTATACTTCCCACAGAATTGTGAGGCTAGTAGATTCTACGATCGGTTATGAAATCTTTGCTTTCTTAGATGCATATAAGGGATACCATCAGATTATGATGAACCTAGTAGATGCTGTAAAAACTGCTTTTATTACTGAATTTGGTTCTTACTACTATATGTCTATGCCTTTCGGATTAAAGAATGCAGGGGCTACCTATCAAAGGGCAGTCAACACCATTTTCAAACATCAAATTGGCAAGTCCATGAAAGTTTATGTAGATGATCTATTGATCAATAGCAGGACTCTTGGTCAATATTTGAAAGATGTGGAAGAAGTTTGTCAAATATTAAAACAAACTAGGATGAAGTTGAACCCCAAAAAATGAACTTTCGGGGTTAGATCAGGCAAATTCCTGGGTTATTTGATATCTAAAGAAGGCGTCAGGGCCAACCCTGATAAATTGGAGGCTTTGAAAACAATGCCCGAACCGAAGAATATTAAAGAAGTCAACGATTGTGGGAAGGTTAAGCGGCGCTAAACCGCTTCTATCAAAATCTGCACAGAAGTCATTGCCATTTTTTAAAATTCTCAGGAAGGCCAGTCCATTTGAGTGGAATGAAGAATGTAAAAAGGATTTTCAGGAGTTAAAGAATCACATCATTCACTTACCAACTTTAACTCCTCCTCAGGAAGGTGAGGTGCTATTTCTATACTTGTCTTTTTGCATCGAAGCAGTAAGCGCTGTGTTGATGAAACAGCAGGGCATGATACAAAGGCATGTGTATTTTGTAAGCAAAGCTCTACAAGGACACGAGTCGAGATATTGAGAGGTGGAAAAATTGAGTGCGAGCCTAGTACATGCCACAAGGAAGTTAAGACCATACTTCCAAAGTCATCCGGTGATTGTGTTGACCAATCAACCTTTGAAACAAATATTGGATAAACCAGACAAGTCAGGAAGATTGGCAAAGTGGGTAGTTGAATTGGTAGGATTTGATATCGAATACAAACCAAGAACAACAATTAAAGGTCAGCGTTAGCGATTTCTTAGCGAAGAAAAAGCCTTGGCTATAGAGCAAAAAATTTGAAGCGAACAAAGAAGTGAGAAGAGCAGGCGAGCAGTGGAAGCTTTATATGGATGGAGCTTCCAACAAAGAAGGAAGCGAGGAGCGGGACTCTACTCATTAGCCCAAAAGGTGAAGAATTCCCATATGCTCTTCATTTTAGACTTTCAGGCTACTAACAATGAGGCGAAATATGAAGCTTTGATAAGCTGGATTAAACTATACACGAGAAGTTAGGTGTGCAAAATTGAAAGTCTACACACTCACAACTTGTTAAAGTCCTCATCTCGATAATGGCACACAATTTGAAGATCAAGGAGTGCGGATCTGGTGCGAGAAACCTAGGAATCACCCAACATTTTACATCGATGGCATATCCTCAAGCCAATGGGCGGTAGAAGCGAGACCAGCAGGCAAATAAAGCGAGGATTGAAGAAAAGGTTGGAGGCGGGAGGGATCTCGTTGGGTAGATCATCTTCCAAACATTTTGTGGGCATATAGAACTACCCCAATCTTTGCTACGAAACTCCATATTCCTTGACATACGGATGTGAAGCGGTAATACCAGCGAGAGATTGGACACAAATCTCCCGGGGACGGAATTATCTTGTCGATAACACAAGAGGTAGATATCTTTGCACATTAAAGATGAGTTCGAACACAAGAGGACATATCATTGATACAAATGGCCAAATACAAGCGGAAGAATCGCTCGATATTACAACTCCAGGGGTTAAGTGCGTATTTTAAAGAAAGCGATTTAGTTAGAGGCGAAATGATGCTAGCAAGCAAGGTCCCACTTGAAAGCTAGACCCAAATTGGGAAGGTCCTTATAAAATTATCAAAGTACATGCAAAGGATCCTTTCAACTAGCTAATGTACGGAAAAACCATTCTAGAAAATTTGGAATCTTTGTTTCATTTAAGGAAATATTTTCCTTAAGATAATTACATTAAATTATTATTCTTTTTCTTTTTAGCTTTAATTTTGTGAGTATACTTGTGAATATTTTAACTTGTGCTGGAACAAGGAATTAAAGACAAGATGTTTTCATTATCAGTACACCTGCAGCACAAAGTGATTCTGGGCAGACGACCCGATTAAAAAACACACAAGTGTTAAACTTGCAGCGCAAGAAAATTCTGCGCAGAGCACACAATTAAAAGTATAACAATGCCAAGCTTGCAGTGTGGGAGCATTCTGGGCAGAGGACCCAATTAAAAAACACACAAGTGTTAAACTTGCAGTGCAAGAAAATTCTGTGCAGAGCACACAATTAAAAATATATATAAATGCCAAACTTGCGGTCTGGGGCATTACAGGCGAAGGACCAAAATAAAAAACACGAGTGTTAAACTTTTAACAAGCATAAGAAGATTACAATGGAAAGCACACAATTAAAAAAATATAAACATCGAACTTGCGAGCAAAGAATATCTGAAGCGAAAAACATTAATGTTCTATGCATTAAGTAATTTTGTGCAAGCATATCTGATAAGAATAAAGAAGCTAAGGATAAAAAATCCTAACTTATTTGCAGCGCAACAAGAAGATAATGCTCTAAACCCAAAGAATATCAAATTCTAAACCCGAGAGAATATCAAATTCAAGGTGCGATTCAAAGGTTCAAAAAATAGAAGTATCATCGATGAAAAATATGAGACAAAGTTATTACATCAAAATGCTCGAAAAGCGACAAAAATCCAAATTTTCAAGAAGGCATAAATTAAGAGGGCGAAGATATGAAGAAAGTTTGGCGCGTAGTAGTAGTAGAAAGAAGGCAGATTTCTTCTTGGCATACTTGCGGATAATGTCTTCTCCACTCTTGTATTCATCATACCGCTTAGTGAAGATTTCGCCCACTTTCTTGTCATATAACCTGTGATTAGGCAGTCTGCTAATCACCAAGTCCATGAGTTTGGCTTCATCAACACCAAGTGTGTACCCTCGAGCGAGCGGAAGCCAATATGATCTGGATTTCCTCATAAGTCTCGGGAGGCGACTTTATATCCTGCAACAATTTTGGATGACATTACGCGCGGAGCCTCTTCCATCTGCTTCACAGATCTCATCAAAATCATTCTTCATCTTCCTCCTTTGTGGCAGAATCTTTTGATGCTCCTCGATCATTTTCTTGACACACATCTCTGAGTTTTAATTGTTCTTCTTGGGTAAAAATCGGACCCTCGGCTTTAGCAAGTGGCTTTCAATTGTTCAATCTCTGGCGGCGGCATCCTCTATGGACTCCAAACTAGCCACCTTAGCATTAGCCTCGTCGAGAGAGCAACTTTTACATTGCGGTAGAAAATGTTCCCAGCAATGCTAGCGGTTTTCTTATGCAACGCTTTACCCAGGCGGTAGCACTACAATAAAGAAAAGTCTTAGAAGACAAAAATTAAAAGAAAAATAAAAGCCTTCAAAAAACCACTTACAGAATCAGCAAAGTCATCAGTAGACATGTCCTCAAAGTTGAAGGAAGAACCACTTGCAGAACTACCAGAGGAGGTGGACCTGTGCCTCTTTTTCTGTCTTTGGGAAAGCAGTCTGAGAGGCACGACATTCAAGCCCGTGTCGACCCTTTGGGAGATCCTCTTCCAGCGAGGCGAGGGCCCGCGAGTTGGTGTTGGAAAGGTGTCCTAAACCCAATCGGGTTGGACCGGATCCGACAAGGTCGGGTCATTCTGATCTATTTAGTTCATGTAATAACTTTATTATGATTAATAAAAGCACTTATGTTATTATATAATTTTTATCTTCATATTATTTGTTGTATATATATATAGTAACGTCCCTAGTATCAATCTGTGATAGAGAAACCATGATGGTGATTATGGATGATGAGATATCTAATCACTATAACAAGATTAGTACTTAAATGTCTCTAGTCTTACATATTATCAAAAGGGACATTGATAGTATAATCAGACTAGCACGTATTGGATGTCTTCTATCTTTTAGAAGATAAGGATAGATCTCGTCTATCGAAGTATAGAGACACTTGGGTATGCGTGGGCGTGTATTAGAGAATCGTCGTCGGTGACCCACTTACATTAAGTGTCACACTATGTGGCGGTTGTGTAATTATCCTTTTGACCGGAGTCTTCATGGCATCACGGTGTGGATTGTCATGCTTTGACACTATTGAGATTTCTCCCCAACCATGGGGCGATCATGTGGTAGTGATTGGGTATGATATTGAAGCATCGCGGAGTATACATGATTGGTCGTCCGGGAATCGCGTATCCTATGATTGGGATCGAATATCCAAAATGGCCTTCTTATAAGGAATGTCTACCTCTCGAGAATCTTTGCAAAGTGGGAGTAAATGTGTTATTCGAGAGAGCATGATATCGAGTTATGAGATCGACCGTTAATGTATTGACACTCGAGATACGATCGTATGGATATTATTACGACAATAGGATTGTAAGTTACACGATGGCGCTTCACATGAAAGGTAGTAGTCATTGCTTTTAACTCTTCCGATGATTGGGGGTCCGCGGTGTTTCTAGGCGCTATCCGTGATAGTTAGGTATGAAGGGCATTTTAGTAAATTTCACTTTGTGTCTACGGCCAACATATTCGAAGCCTATCGGGTCACACATATGAACATCGAGTCGGATTAAAATGCGGTTATAGTTCATTACCAAATAAGGAAAGTTTATCTCTAGACTATAAAGGTTATAGTGGTAAATTAATATGATGGTATTTATTTATTATGAATAAATAAAATACAATATATTAATTATGTACAAATTATATTAGTTAAAGAATATTCCGGAAGTCAATTGGTTGACTAATGGGGCGCCACTTTTAAGTGTGTAAGATACACTTGGATTGTGCACTTTAATTAATAAGATTGCCATAATATTAATATAAGATATTAATTTATTTTGGAAAAATAGATTTATGGTAATAAGATAATTATAATCAATATAAGATATTGGCAAAATAAATTATAATTAAAGAGATAAATCAATCTAGTTGATTTTCCTTATTTTATTAGGAAAAGGTTTTCTTCTCCTCCACACCATATGGGCGCCACTTTTGACTATAAATAAGAGGTGGGTGTCAAGCTCTTTTGAACAACACAATTGCAGAGCTCATAGTTCTTGTGTAAAATAGAGAGCTATCCATAGTGAGTTTGTGAGGAAGAAAAGGTCGGTCTAGTGGCGGAGTTTTTCGATAGCATTCAAGGTGGATTCGGCAAGGGGTTCATGTGGATTAGCGATAGAGGCGGACCAGCGTGGGCGGCTTGCGCGTTGAACTACTCTCTGTTGGCGGTCAAGCGATGATCTTATAGATCATCGAGGTATAACCGTCAAACTACTTAACGTGTTTATTGAATTAAGCGAAGAACAATCTAGAAAAGGAAATCAAATTTTAAATTCCATTTGTGTTAAACTAGTGATTTCTAACGATTGGTATCGAGAGGGACTTGAGCTTAAGCAATAAGCATAAATTAATTGCGTAGCATTTAATCGATAGATGCAAGATTTAAATCACGAAACGTTAAAACAAAAAAACAAAATAGGGTTTATGGGGGGCTTGGCCGACTGGCGGCGGCCCCCTCCCTCTGCGGCGACGGCGGTGGCCCTAGGGCTGCCATCTGTCGGCTGTCCTCTTCCAATGGGGAGATCGACCCTTTTTGTTTTGTAATATTTATTGTGCATAGATATCCCGTTTGTTTAGTTGTGTCACATGGCCAACCAATGGTTCAAATAGTTTGAACCATTGGGAAACCATTAACATCTTGGCATTTCAAATTTTGATTTGGAATAGGCCTGAAACCCTTTTCAAATATTTGATTTGTAAAGGCTGGCTGAAACCATTCAAAATTTTGATTTTGGAAAGTGGCCGAGCCTAAACCAAAATTATTTGACCTTTCCAAATATTTGATTTGGAATAGGCTGGCAGCTTTTCAAATATTTGATTTGTAAAGGCCTAGGCCGGACCCACTTCAAAATTTTGATTTTGGAAAGTGGCGAACCTAGATAAAATAATTTGGCATTTCAAATATTTGATTTGGAATAGGCTGAGCCAGCCTTTAAAATATTTGATTTGTAAAAGCTGAAGCTTGGCAGCCACTTCAAAATTTTGATTTTGGAAAGTGGCGAACCTAAGCTAAGTTTAGTTTTGGAAAGGAAACAAATAGGAGACTTTGTAATTTTAATTTTATTTTGAATAGTTCAAATTTAATTGAAATTAAAATCGACTTAAAATTAAATGTTAATTTTATTTTTTGATTAAGTCATATAATTAATTAAAAGGTTATTTAATTATTTGATTTGATAAAATAAAGGCATGAGTAGTTAAAATTAGAATTTAATCTTTTTCATAAGATAAAATTGTATGGATTAGATGTGTAGATATAATGTGATTATATGGACCAGATTGATCATGTACTTTCGACCAATAGGATAGATGGGAATGTTTTCTTTATGTCGGTTTTGAAAATTGTCTTAGGCCGTTATGAAGAGCGTGACCTAGTTTATTTTGTATTTATCCCATTCACATTAGCTCCCCTGTGTGCGGCGGGTGTAATTATTAGATAAATTATTATGTAACAAGAATGGAGCAAGAAGTTGAAGACCGAGGAGAGATAAAGAACACATTGGCGTCTGACAATAAAGATCTATTAGCGGTTGCAAATACCCTTAGGTTGTGACCAGCGGTTTCTTCGATTTGTATTCGAAACCGCACCTTAGGAAAAGTCCATGATCATACGGTTATTTTATGCGCGAATGTTGTGTATGTTTTACTTTATATGATATCGTAGTAATATGCACATTGTAGATGAGACCATAATTAAACCAAATTAATTAAGTGAATTAATTTAAAATTATTCCCACGTCAAAAATCGAGCCAAAATTGTCTCCCGATATTATAATGAATGTGAAGAGCCTTTGTTGGATCAAGCGATCGACCACCGTCGAGTTGACCTACCACGGGTATATCGTTATTATCGAGATATGATCGTTCACGAGATCTCATGAATATTGGGTTACGACTCGACTAAAGTCTTTCGGTGATTGGCCACCGTCAGGGCCGTCTGACTTTAGAGACAATGGGTTGACTACCACATAGAGATGCGGACTGTCAAAGAGTTGACTAGTCAACCACTGGGAGTCGCATATGATGCGACTGGTAGGAGTACCTACCTTTCGAAATTGCCGAAGTTGATCGACCACCGTCGAGGATTAAGGCAACTAGATTGGATCTAGCCACTAAAAAATTAATCAATTCTTGAAAGCCAATTAGGAATAGTTGGCAAGTGGGCGTAAAACCTTATAAAATTTTAAGTGCGAATTTAGGGTTTTTATACATGAGCTTTTACTTATTCTATCTTTATTTATTGTTGTAGAAATTGTCAAACAAATTGAACCTTCGTTTTATCATCGAAAACAAGCAGCGAAACTAATTTTCTCGATTGGGAAAGAAACCTCAAAATCATTTTGAGGCACGAGAAAGTGGCTATGTCTTGGGCGAGGCCACTACCGGAAAAGCCAGCGAGGTTAATTTGGAGATGTTGTCGAGAAGTACAACAAGCAACGTTACAGCGATCTTGATGCTACATGTATCATGCTTGCTTCTATGAAACTGAGCTGCTGAAACAACATGAGTCTATGGGCGCCTACTCTATCATGGTCCACTGAAGGAATTTTATGCTTCTCGGTCTATGCCTTTGAGAGAGTGCGAGTCTCGAAGGCCACTGTTTAGTTGTAAGATGGCATCTGGGGCTTTGTCTTTGTGGGGTCACGTGCTTAAAATGATCGGGTACATAGAGAGCTTGGAAGCTGGGCCTGAAGTTGGAGCGAGTTGATTATTGACTTGATTACGGTCTCTACACGATTCATTCTCACGGTTTGTGATGAACTATCACATGAACAAGATAGATTGCTCCTTGCGGAGTTATTGAACATGTTGAAGGCTGCTTTGAGGCACCGTGGGGAAGGGAAAGCAAGTGTTCTTTGGTCACTTCAAGCAAGGGCAAGGCAAAAGCCTAGAAAAAGTCCAAGAAAGCGAAGGTTGCACCTAAGCCAACGCCTAAGATAGCGAAAGACAAATCCAAGGATGCTTGCTTCCATTCTGCGGTGAGACCGGACATTGGAGGAAGCGCAAAGGCTTCTTGAGTACCAAGAAGAAGCATTACGATGCTTCGACTTGGTATATTTATGATTGAGATCAACATTACTTCTTCTAAGTCTAACCCTTTGGGTATTAGATCTTTTGGTTGTGGTTCTCATATTTATGTACAAATATCACGAGGCACTAAGAAAGAGCTAGAGATCTGAAGAAAGGAGAGGTGGACCTACTGCGTTGGAAATGGAGCAAGTGTTCTTTGCTTGGCCGTAGGAGTTTATTTTCTTTCATTGCCCGGTGGGCTAGTACTAGAACTCAATAAGCTGTTATTTTGTTCTACTCTTTACGAAGAGTATTATTTCCATTTCCGCATTATATGTTGATGGTTTTCATTTACGTTTGAGAATAAATGTTTTCTTTTTCACGTGATGGAATCTTTTATGATCTCTTGGCATACTTAGCAATGGTCTCTACATATTAGATATGAATGTTGGCGTACTTAATTAAATAACAAGAAAGCCAAAACAAATGACTTGAATGAATCCTACTTATGGCATTGTAGACTTGGCCATATAAATAAGAATCGCATTTCAAACTCCATAAAGATGGAATGTTGGATCAATTCGATTCACGAATCGTTTGATACATCACGAAGCTTGTTTGCTTAGTAAGATGACAAAGTCACCTTTTAATGGCAAAGGGATAAGATCAATGAATTGCTTGAGCTCGTACATCTGATGTATGTGGCCCAATGTCAATTCAAGCAAAGGAGGATACTCTTATTTTATCACTTTCAGATGACCATTCTCGCTATGGTTATATATACTTAATGAAGTATAAGTCTGAAGCCTTCAAAAAGTTCAAGGAGTTCGAAAGTGAAGTGGAGAAACAAGCTGGGTAAAGAAATCAAAACACTTACGCTCCGATCGAGCGGAGAATACCTAGATGGAGAGTTTCAAGATTATTTGAAGGAGAATAGGATTCTACTGAATGGACCCCTCCCGGGGCGCCACAAATGAATGGCGTGTCGGCGGGAGGATCCGCACCTTGTTAGACATGGTGCGATCCATGATGAGCTCTGTGATTCTTCCAAAATCGTTTTAGGGGTATGCTCTTGAAACCGCATCCTATACTGCTGAACGATTTCCAACAAAGGCAGTTGAGTCAACTCCTGTGAAGTGTTCAAAGGGAAGAAACCAACACTAGGTTTACATGAAACCTTGGGGATGTCGATTTATGTGAAACGGACCATGCACGACAAGCTGGAACCTAGATCGACAAATGTCTGTTTGTGGGTTATCTGAGGAAACCAAATGGTACCAATTTTACCACCACGAGGAACAAAAGGTGTTTGTTGCGAGGACTAGCCACTTTCTAGAAGAGTTTATTACGGATAGGGTCGGTGGGAGTAAAATTGATCTTGAAGAAATTCAGAACCACTTATGGACAGATCCGTTGATGGAAATAGAGGAGACACCACATACAAATGTGGCGCCACCTCTACCGTGAACACCTAGAACCTCGAAGATCCACCGAGGAGCATGCCGTGAACCCGAAGGCACTGCTTGGCGTGTATCTTATGGAAGATGAGGACCCTAGAACTTATGAGAGCGCTATTAAGGCATGACAAGAGAAATGGTGGAAGCCATGAATTACGAAATGGAATCCATGAAAGACAACCAAGTTTGGAACTTAGTTGATCCACACGAGGAATAGTTCCCATAGGGTGTAAATAGGTCTTTAAGAGGAAGAGCCGACATGGGCCAGATAACGTGACTACCTACAAGGCTAGGTTAGTGGCAAAAGGTTATAAGCAAAGACAAGGAGTTGACAATGGCGAAACCTTCTCACGAGTTGCCATGTTAAAATCCATTAGAATTTTGCTCATTGTGCGACATACCATGATTACGAAATCTTAGCGGATGGATGTGAAAGCTGACTTTCCTTAATGGGAACTGTCTAAGGAAGTGTATATGACACAACTGAGGGATTCCACACCAATGTATTTGGGATGGTGTGTAAGCGCAAAGATCAATTTATGGATTAAAGCAAGCTTCTCGGAGTTGGAATCTTAGCTTTGATGAGATAATCAAGCAGTTTGATTTCATCAAGAATGAAGATGAGCCACAGTGTTTACAAGAAGGTTAGTAGAAGTGCCATTGTGTTCTTAGTGCTTTATGTAGATGACATATTGCTCATAGGGAATGATGTGCCTATGTTACAATCGATCAAAGCTTGGTTATCCAAGAACTTCTCAATGAAGGACTTGTGTGAAGGCGACTATATTCTAGGAATAAAGATCTATAGAGATAGATCTAAAGGTTTAACTAAGTTTTATGCAATCCACCTATATAGACAAGATCTTGAAGAGATTCGACATGGGCGATCAAGAAAGGATTCTTGCCCATGTCACATAAGGGTCTACAGTCGAAAGGAATGAGTCTAAGGCAGAGGAGGAAAAGGAGCACAAATGAGTAAAGTCCCTTATGCCCGGCAATCAGGTCTATCATGTATGCCATGTTATGCCTGAACCGGATGTCTCATACCTCTTAGTATGACTAGTAGGTACAGGTCAATCCAAGTGATGGTCAGCTGGATTCTTTATCAGAAATATCCTCAAGTACTTGAGGCGTCTAGAGGATATGTTCTGGTTTTAAGAGCGATGATTTAGTATTACGAGTTACCTGGATGCGGTTTCCAAAGCGGCAAGGATGACTTTAAGTCACAATCTGGATTTGTTTTCCGCGACGGCGGAGGCGGTGGGTGGAAGAGTTCAAGCGGGAGACTCTGCGGACTCTGCTGCGAAGCGAATACATAGCGACCTCGGGGCGGCGAAGGCGACTTGAATGAAGAAGTTCATTACTAAACTTGGTGTGGTTCCACTCCATTGAAGGTCCGATGCCTCGATCTTGTGATAATAATGGAGCAATATCTCAGTCAAAGGAACCAAGGTCTCATCAGAAGTCCAAAACTGCGCTATCACTTGATAAGAGAGATAGTAGATAGAAGAGATGTAAAGATAGAGAAATTCCACACGGATGATAACATAGCTGATCCGTTAACCAAGGCATTGTCTCAAGCTAAGCATGAGAAACATGTTCACTTGCAGGCTTAGGCATATGGGTAATTGGCTTTAGGCCAAGTGGGAGATTGTTGGAAGGTGTCACAAACCAAATCGGTTTGGACCGGATCCGATAAGTTCGGGTCATTTCTGATCTATTTAGTTCATGTAATAACTTTATTATGATTAATAAAAGCACTTATGTTATTATATATTGTTTATCTTCATATTATTTGTTGTATATATATATATAGTAACGTCCACTAGTATCAATCATGATAGAGAAAACCATGATGGTGATTATGGTTGATGAGATCTCTAATCAACTATAACAAGATTAGTACTTAAATGTCTACAGTCTTACATATTGTCAAAGGGACATTGATAGTATAATCAGACTAGCATGCGTATTGGATGTCTTCTATCTTTTAGAAGATAGGGATGAAT